>WBNM01045865.1:0-52752 GCA_013399055.1 Ramphastos sulfuratus
ATATATATATAAAATATTTGTAGGATTCCAGTTCCTAATTTGAAATCTGCTTGGGTATCTCTGAGAAATGGCAGCTTTTTGTAGTGGCTCTTCAATGTTTGAAAAGTTGTCACAGATCCTTCCAGATCCTGCACAAAGTTGTGATTCTGCTTGGTTGTGGAAGGTGTTAAGGCAGCAGGAGCTCCTGCAGTAGCAGGTGCAGCTCCTGCCTGTCAGTGATGGTTGCTCTGTGTTCCCATGCATGGCTTCAGACCTTGGTTGTCTTCAGTCCTTAGCTGATAGGTTTAGTTTGTCCCCTGTGCTTTGCATAGCTGTAGGGGTTGGATGTTTTGTGAGAACTAGTGCTCTGCTCAGAGAGGCTTTTGGGCTCTCTTGCTTTTAGGGATAGGAGACAAGAGCAGGCCTTCTGCTTGCATTTCCTGTTTTCATGGGATCTTTTGTGTCTGCTAAACTCTTGGGAGAGGTTTGTTGGAGTAAGTTGGGACTTGCAGCAGTGGTTCAACTGATGATATTCTTTGGTGGGCTCACAAATCTGGGTGTGGAGGCAATGGGTTTAGGATTTGGGATCTGTCAAAGGTGTTTTTAGGTATGCAGCAGCACAGGGTGTTTGAATGTGTGCAATGGTGGACTTCTGTGGCAAGAGGGTCAAGATCTGTGAAAGACACATTACTGGAGAAACAGCTGAGCTTGGGTAGGAGAGAGGTGTAAGCTGAGGATGTGTTCAGCTGCATGTGCAGCTAAAGGATTTCTGTGATTGGATCTCTTGAATTTTGGCATTAGCAGTGTCTTGAGCAGTCCTGGAGAAATACTTCACCTGAGAAGGCTGTCAGCTGAGATGCTGCTTTTGCAACAGCATCAGCTGCAAACAGCTGGTCTGACTCCAGCAGAAGCACTCATCCAAAATCACAGTGAGCACTTTCCCTTGAAGGGGTTCCAGGGCCTTCTTACACATGTGATGTCTTAAGATGCTTAACAGCAGTCAGCAAGCTGTGCTGTTGCTGGCCTTGCAGAGGGCCCTGCCAGCTTCTTGACCACTGGGAACAGCTCTTGGCAAACAGCTCCACTCTGTCCCTCCTTCATGCTCTTCAGAGCTGCCCGTAGTGAGACCAGCCTGCATGGCTCACCCTCTGCTGTTTGTTAGCAGCAGTGGGCCTGGGAGAGGCCCAGAGAGCTGGCTGCTGTGTCCTGCTTTGCTGCCTCTCTGGAAGAGAGAATTCTTTTGGGGAATTTGGTTAGATGCTTGCTGATCTTCGGCGGTGCCATGAGTGGTGTCAGCACTGTGTGAAGTGCTGGCCCACAGGAATGCCAGGGCAGGCTGCTGGGAGGAGAGCAAACTGAAGGTGGACCCCTCTGCTGAAACTCAGGAGAGAGGCACCAGAGGCTGCTTGCTTGTGGGGGAAATCGTTTTGCTCAGCCCCTGCCTTAGGTGAGAAAATGTAGCAAGACTTTGTAACAGGCCTAGGCTCCTTCAGTCCGACTGAAGCATCTGAGTCTTCTCCCTCAGATTGAAGGCCAAACTGGAAAGCTTCTCTTCTGGGACTCTGTCTGAAGCCTGATGTCTGTAAGGTGAAGTCTTTTCAACCAGTGTGAGGTGGGAGAACTCTGCTGGACAGATAGACAGGAGGGTCATGTACTGTGGTGCCCATCAGTAATACTAGACCTGCATGTGATGCCCATCCACCTGCCTCTGCTCAAGCCACCCAGCATAGAGGTGGCTTGAAGAGGGCAGCAGAGAAGGGACAACTAGCTGCCACAGTCCCTACCCTTAGGAAAGAGAACAAAACCAGATCTGCTGCTTTTTGGCTGCAGGTTGGCTGTACCTGCACCAAGGGCCCTCTGCTACCCTCTCTAGCCTGGTACAGCTGCTACCAGCTGGAGTGTTCTTACCACATGTGTCACTGCTGTTGCTGTTTGCATTAGCTTCAGCAAGCATGATTATTTTTATAGATGCTTTTAATAGCTTGTGGTTGAGAAATCTCTGCTCTTACAAAGAGCTTTGCTCTGCAGAATTCTCTTCTGCTGGCCCACAGGAGTTCTCCTTCAGGTCTGGCACTACAGCTCTGAGATCTCAAGAGCTTTCACCTCTTCTAGTGTTCAGTTTTCTTTTGATACCAATGCAGTTAAGAATTTCTTCTCCCATAGATCTCTCCTATAATTTACTCTGTCTTGTTGCTGGCTGGAGGCCTGAGGGCCACTTTGAAAGAGAAACAGATTGCTCCTTGGTCCTGCAGAGAAGTCCCCTGCCAGGGACACCTTTCTGGAGTACTGCATTTTCTGGTGCACGTTTCCTGTTCCTCTGCTGTCATCTGACACAGAGTTGGTTCTCTGTGAGGACCCATGGGGCATGACTTTTACAGATGTTTGTGAGCTAAATGTGGGTGCCTGAGAAGTGACCCTGTGGGTAAGCTGTGGTCTTAAGTTCTAGTTCAGAATTGAGTTCAGCTCTTCCAAACAAACCTGGCCCATTCTCAGGCACTAGCAGATTGTCCTCCCCGTGTCTTACAAGCATTTTGGAGGAGCTTTAGGAAACAGAGCAGCTGATCAAGGCTGATGTGCAAGGCTACCTGTCTGCTCTTGCTTTTCTTGTCCTGGAGCCTCACATATCTGCTTCAACTCCTTAACCTCTAGGAAGGAAGCCAAGAAAAATGACTGGTGGGAAAAAACTGTGCAGCTTTCTGTAGATGGTGAGATGAAGGGTGGAAGGGTGAGCTTGCTCCACCTGACCCTGCTTTGCCTGGGGAAGCTGGTGGTGGAATCTGCAGAGGTTCTCTCGAGGGCTTCCCTCCAAACTCAGCTCTTCTGTGGGTCTCTCACTGTGGCTGCTGCCCCACTGCTGGTCAGTTGTCTGTAATCCTCATCAGTGAGCTTCTGTGACTACCCCTGCATGGTTCAGGGTGCCTGTAGGTGTTCCTGTGATTGCTGTGGTTTTGTCTATCTCTGGGGAGAGGATCCTTCTATTCCACAAGATTAGCAAGCCAGTGATCTTGCCATTGTGGTGGGATGGGTTTGTGTGCCTCAAGCATCTCCTGCCAGGTTTTCCTTTCTGCACTGAGACCTTGATGGTGAAGCTTTATGGCAGCAGCTAACAAGCATTACTCATTGTTGTGGCAGGAGAGGTAAAACAATCTATACAGAGATGCAGAGCTGGTCTGAAGGGAGCTGGATCCTGCTGGTGTGGTCTTTACAATCAGCTGACTCTGTGGTATTTATCTGCCTGCTAGTGTGGCATAAGTAGCTCCCTGAGACTGGTACTTGAGTTGATGCCTTCATGAGAAACTCACTATGAAGCCTCTATGAAGACACTCCCAGCTGACAGCTCTCAGGTGTGCCTGTGCTGGATTTAGTTTCACTGCCAGAGGTGTTTCAGTTAGAGAAGCTTGGCTGTGCTGTGCATGCTGCTGTGAGTGGTTCTCACCTTGGGAGAACTGTTTGGAACTGGTGAATACCTCATGCCAGCACTCCAGCAACTGAGTCCCACTATGCTGGGGTCATTCTTAGTCCTCGTACCTAGAGCAGACTGTCACAATCCTGTCAGCTGCATCTTACAGTATTGCACAGGTGGGTGACTGGCAGCACCCAGGTGCTGTTGGCAGTGGGAAAGTCTGGGGCATAGTCTTGCCCTCATCTCTTCTGGCCCTACTGTCATTAATATTAATGTCCCAAACGATGTTTCTGCACTAGAACCAAACTATAAGGAGCCCTGATCAAGGACAGCTTGAGTGCTGATGAGGGGCTTGGTCACAGGGCTTGACCAGAGCCTGCACACACAGAAAGCAGCAATTTCCTTCCAGGTGGTACCTGCCTACTGGAGTCTGCCCTGGCTGCTTTCTCAGGAGGTGGTTCTGGGGGTGTTGATATTGCTGGCAGGGTTGTGCCTTTTATTTCTGCTTTGGAAGAGTGTTGGTTGAGCTGGTGGTCAGGAGGAGGCATGCCTGGGTATAGTGGCTGCTAGCAGCTTGGTTTAGGGAAGACAGAGCTGTGATGCCATCAGCAACTCAGAGTTTAGAAGCAGGAGGAGCCTCTGCAGGTAAGTGACCTTCCCCCACCAGACACCGCCCAAGTCACAGAGGCCTTGGGGCAGCCTCGAGTGGCACAGGACAGCATCCTTGAGCTGGGAAGGGTTAATCCATCCCTGTGAGGAACAGATGTGCACTGCCCCCAACACCTTAGGGAACTTTGTAACCTTTTGTTCCTTGTTTTGCATGGTACTTCCAGAACCAGAACTTTGGACCTGAATGCCAGTTTCTGTCTGTTTAATGAGCTTGCTGTATCATAAAGCTTTTAATCTATGCTTTAGAAAAGCTAAAAGCTGCTTAAATTATATTACAATTTCACCATCTTAAAAGTATTATAACTACTGCTGTCCTTTGATTTGTTTCCATTTTATTTCTATTATCTTGCAGCATCTTTTATCCAAATTCTTCTTTCTTATAAATCTTGTAAGTAGGAACCAGTAGCTTTTCCTTAATTGCAGTCATGCTTTTCTTTTTCCATCACCCCATCTTTTCTTTGGCTCCCATCCTCATCGTCTCTTGTAGCTTTTGCACTTTTACTTGACTAAGAGCCGTAATTTTTTTGGTGTGTGTGGTTTTGAATGGGGAGGATTGTTGGCAAAAGCAAATTAATCTGCCTGAATCAGTCCCATCTTTTCTGTCCTTCAGTCTGTGATCATGCCATGACTTCCAGGACTTTGCACTAACCATAATTTTGTTTTGGTTTTTGGTTTTGTTTTGTTTTGTTTTGTTTACTTAAAGCTTATTTTCCAGACCTAGTGTTTGATTTGTATGCATTTGCATGTAGTGGTTTTTGGTTTTTTTCCAACTACAATATATTGCTGGATAGCTTCTTTAGGACAAAAAATGGCTCATGGGAAGATGCATAAAGATTTGTGCTTATTTGCTGCTTCTGTCATGAAAATTTGTATTTGCAACAGCAGGTGAAAGAAGTAATTTAAACACAACAAATTTGAGCATGAGGATGTTTCCTTAAATGACAACAAAAACCCAAACTGGACAGAAAACCCACAAAAAAAACATCAAAACAACCAAAAACCAAACCAATAAACAAAAGTGAGGGGGAGGGGGGAAACCTCCAGGTGACCAAACTCCAAAAAATCCAAACTCTCCCCCAAGGCCCCAACCAAGGCCTCCCCCCAAGAGCCCTCATCCATCAATTCACAACTCTGCCACCTGCTGCAGTGCTCGTGGCCCTCTGTCTGTGAACCTGATTGTGAACCTGATGCTCCCTGCTGCCGGCAGAGCTCCATGGGTGCAATCCTGCTAGGAGCACACATTGCCTGTTGCTTGGGTCTGTAGCTTAGAGCTTACAAATCAGTGTAGTCTTAGCTGGAAATAAGGAGTTTGCTCTTTCCTCCATTAGTAATCCAAGAGTGAGCTTGTCTAAGGGAAACACCAAACCCAAGGGGAGCAATCTCCCCTCCACTGAGAGCTGGAGAGGTTTTTTGGTTGACATCTCAGGCTGCCCAGGGAGTCCCCATCCCTGAAGGTGTTCAAGAAACCTGTGGCCATGGCACTCTGGGTGTGGTTTAGTGGCCACGGTGGTGTTGGGATGGTGGTTGGCCTCAGTGATCTTAGAGACCATTTCCAACTCAAACAGTCGCATGATTCTGTGAAAGGATGAAGCTGGAAAGCAAGTAGCCTCCTGCATCCTGTGCTCTTGGTGCTGCTGTCTGAGGGGAGAGCAGGAAGCTCTGTAGAAAGACATGAATTTAACTGACCCGAACTGGCAGAAGCATCCTGCAGGGAGGCAGCACAAAACTCAGCAGGACCACATCCTGTTGTGGTGAGAACAGGCTCCCCAGAGACCCTTGTGAGCACATTGTGGGGTAGGGAGGGGGAGAGGATGGCTGCTGGGTGAAAGCTGCCTGAGCTGAGCTGTGTTTGCAGTCTCAGCAGATGGGGACCAAACTGAGCAGTGGGCTTTGGCAAGCTTCTCTTTCTGATAGGGGGGCCTCAGAAGTTCTGGTTATTGTTTTTACTAAGTGTGTTCATATAACAAAATGGGATGAGAGCAGCTGGTGTGCAGAGTGTAAGGGGGGAGTGGGCCAGCTGAAAACTGAGCACTTGCTTGAGCTTGCAGTCCTGGCACTGTGTAAGTGGTTCCTCAGATGCACTTCTCTGGAGATGGGAGCTAAGGGAAGTGCTGGGTCCAGTTCTGATGCCCCCAGCACAAGAAGGGCATAGAGCTGCTGGAGAGGGCCCAAAGGAGGCCATGAAGATGCTCAGAGGGCTGGAGAATCACCCCTGTGGGAACAGGCTAAGGGAGCTGGGGCTTTTGAGCCTGGGAAAGAGAAGGCTCCAGGGAGACCTTAGAGCAACCTTCCAGTGCCTGAGGGGGCTCCAGGAGAGCTGGTGAGAGACTTTGGACAAGGCCTGGGAGTGCCAGGATGAGGGACAATGGCTATGAGCTGGGAGAGGGGAGAGTGAGAGTGGAGATGAGGAAGAGATTGTGGAGAGTGAGGGTGGTGAGACACTGGCATAGGTTGCCCAGGGAGGTTGTGGATTCCCTCTCCCTGGAGGTGTTGAAGGCCAGGCTGGATGAGGCCTTGAGCAACCTGTGCTGGTGGGAGGTGTCCCTGCCCATGGCAGAGGGTTGGAACTGGATGATCTTGAAGATGCCTTCCAACCCAACCCATTCCATGAACCCACGAATCTGTGAAGATCCTTGTCCCCCAGCCAGGCCAGGAAACTGAGACTGCACACAAGTGTCTTTTTCCAGCAGACAATTGGGACAGGCTCTAGAACACGAAGGTCACTTCTTGCCATGCTGATGGAGGAGGATGTGACACCCACACATTTCTAAAAGAGGCACGGACTCAAACGTAGTGACCCCAGAGCTTCATGATGACTGCTAAATTTGACTTGATCTTTGTGTCCAGGGTCCCATGAGCCGGCTGCATCCCCTGCCCCCCGCCCTGAGACGCTGCCTTCTCTCTTCCCAGCCATAGCGACTCAGGCGAGTGTGGAGTTCCGCCGCAAGGGCTCGCAGCTCTCCACCGACACCACGGCCTCGGCCCCCGGCTGCGACGCCGCCGACTTCCCGGACAACTACGAGGCGGGCAGGGCGGAGGCGTGCGGGACGCTCTGCAGGATCTTTTGTAGCAAGAAGACTGGGGAGGAGATCTTGCCAGCTTACCTGTCCCGGTACTGACCACTGCTGCTCCGTGGTGCAGAGCCTTCTGCTGCTGCTGCCTGCTCCCAGCCCTGCCTGGCAATGGTTGCTTTGCAGCTTCTCACCAAGCTGCTTTTCCTTCCAGTTGAAGGGAGGCCTTTGAAGTGCCTCCTGGCTGCAAGGAGCTGTGTCTTTTTGATACTTTCTTTTTGCCTTTTGTGTCCTTGGGGTGGTTTTGGTTTTGTTTTTAACTTGTCACTGAACATCGTTAGGTGGGCAAAGTCCATCTGCAGCCAGGAGGCTTTGCCTGGGCAGGCTCTTAAACTGCCTAGCACCACAGCACCAGGCTGGAATGTGGTGGTGGTGGTTTGAGTTTTTCCCTCTTGAAGTGCACTCCGTGATTTCGGAGAGCTGTGTTCTGCCCTCCAGCTGTGTTTGGCCAGAAGACAGCAATCTTGCCTCTTCTGGTGCTCCTTTCTTGCCAAAGTTGTGTTAAGTGAAGTAGCAAAGGCTGCGGGCAGAGAAACAACCTGAAATCATGACTCTCTCAAACTGTTCAGATACATTTGTCCCAGATGGAGTCAAAACTTCCTGGGAGACTGAAGTGTTGGATTTGTTGCATGTCGTGTCTGGACAGTTTGTTTCTCTTTCCCAGCAGTGAGGTTCTTCCCTGTGTGGAAACCTTGGGGAAAAAAACCAAACCCAAGAGGATACAGTAAAGGGGGTAGAAAAGTTCTCTGAAATAAGCTGTGAGAGAAACTCACCATAGGATCATGGCCTCTGCCCCCCTGCATTTCCATCTGAACTGATCATGATGGTTGTGTTTGGTCTCATTTTCCACAGCCCTGGTCAATCTGTCCTGTCCTGCCCCCCACCCTGAGACAGTTCACCTTTTTCTTGTCTTGGGAGTTAGTCAAGGTCTTGCTCCATGCTTACGTGGAGGGAGTAGTGTCAGTGTGTGTGATCCAAGCACTGTGAATCCACTGTGAGCTGCCAGGGGCTTTGTGGCTGGGCAGTTGGGTTTGCCTCTGCTGAGGTACCTTGAAGGGGATACTCATGTAAACATTTTCTAGCCCTGATTTGGAAACTTGCTCTGTTTTCTGTAGAAAGATCAAATAGTGGCTGCAGGTTCTTGGGATGCTTATGCTTTTGATGTGCAAATAATTTAATCTTATCTTTCTTTGTCAGATTTTACATGCTTTTAATTCAGGGTTTGCAGATAGCAGACTTCGTTTGTCACCCTGTGCTTGCCAGTGTCATTCTGAACTCCCCTCCTCTGTTCTGTTGTGACCTGAAGGGAATTGATGTGGTGGTTCCCTACTTCATTTCGGCTCTGGAAACTATTCTGCCTGACAGGTAAAGTGCTCTTTCCATACAAACAGCAGCAGTGTGGGCAGGAGTTTCTGTCATCCTTCAGTAGTTCCCACTGCAGGAATTCTGTACTGTGGGTCCCAGAATGTAGGTGTGTTTGATGATGACCACAGAGACACTTCATAAGCTCTGATTTTCAATGTCATTGAGTGCAGCTTTCTTTCAAGCTTTAACAGTGTTCGTTTCCAGAGTGTGAGTTGTCTCCATAGTCGCTGGTGGACAGCAGTGTCTGCAGCAGTAGGGAAGAGGAGAGGCTCCCCTCACACAGACTGAAAGCCCACTGAGTTTGGAGTGAATTTCACAGGATATTCATCGGTGGCCTTTGTGGTGAATTCTTTAGAGAGTAACCTCACACATCATGAAATAGAAGAACTCATCGTTGAGGCTGCTGAAAGTGGAGTTGTTTCTTAAACCAAGAGATAGAACCTGAAAGTGGCCTACAAGAAGGCTGGGGAGGGACTTTGGACAAGAGCTTGTAGTGCCAGGACAAGGGACAATGGCTTTGAGCTGGCAGAGGGGAAAGTGAGAGTGGAGATGAGGAAGAAATTGATGAGAGAGTGAAGAGAGACTGGCACAGGTTGCCCATGGAGGCTGTGGATGTCCCCTCCCTGGAGGGGTTCAAGGTCAGGCTGGATGAGGCCTTGAGCAAGCTGTGCTGGTGGGAGGTGTCCCTGCCGATGGCAGTGGGTTGGAACTGGATGAGCTTTCAGGTCCCTTCCAACCCAGACCATTCTGTGAGTCTGTGAAACCCTCACTTGTTGCAACTTTGTGGATTCCTGAGCATGCGGCTAAAGGACACTCCTCTGTAGATGCCTTCTTCAGCACCTGCTTTGTCTTGGTGCTGCTTTTCATTATTTGTCTTCTGGGTTTAAACCTGAGCCATTGCTACTTCTAGAGAGGTCTTTTAAGTAGAGGAGTTTGCTGATGCCTCCTGAACAGAGCTGATCCATTTGCTAAGCAGTTTGTGTTCTATGCACTGTGTGCATCAGGCTGCTCTGTGAGAGGTCTGGTGCTGCTGGGTGGCTTTGAGCTGCACTAAACCAGCAAAGGCTCATGCCTGAAGCCCCTGCTTTGAGAATGCAGCCTGTGAGCAGTACTCTTACCAGCTCATTGCTGATACATGGGTTACAGAATCCTTAGCAAGTGGTGGCTCCTGGGTGAGCTCCCTGTGCTGCTGCTGTCGTTTAAAATAAAGGAGGACTCCTGCTCCTAGAAACAGCCTGCACTGTGCTGCAGGTCAGACAGGACCACTGGGTGGCTGTGGCGTTAGTCTTAGCTTAATGAAATGTGGCTCCAAATCCCTGTGCAAAGTGTATTAACTGCTTGGTGCTTTGATTTGCAGAGAACTGTCCAAGTTTAAAATCTATGTAAACCCCACAGAGCTGAGAAGAGCCTCGATTAACATCTTGCTGTCTCTGTTGCCTCTCCCTCATCATTTTGGAACAGTAAAGTCTGAGGTAGTAAATGACCACTTTGCTTGGCAATTCCATTTCTGTTTTGCTGGTTGTTTTGATGGGATTTGGATGACTTGTGGGTTGTACCTGGTGCTTTGTTTAGCACTGGAGCTCTTACAGCAAGTCTGTAAAGGGGAGCTGGAGCAGTGTGAGCTGTGCCTTCACTTCAGAAACCAAGAGCATGGTGTGATCTGGGACTGATACTGAAAAAAATCTTTTTCCTTCAGGTTGTCCTGGAAGGGAAGTTCAGCAATGATGACAGCTCCATTTATGATAAGCCAGTAACCTTCCTTTCCTTGAAGCTGAGGCTTGTCAACATACTGATAGGAGCTCTGCAAACGGAAACGGATCCCAACAACACTCAAATGATACTGGGTCAGTGTCCTGGAGTAGTGTGGGGTATTGGTACTGTGTTGCTTTGCAAGAAGAGAGATGACATTCCTGAGGGGTTGTCACCTGTGTAATCTCTTGGACTGGAAAAGCCTCACATTAGAGCACTTAGAGCTTCAGCTTTTCTGATGCAGTGTTTTGGACACTGATGGAAAGCAAAGCACAGAAGGTGAGAGGCTTTGGATGACTCCCAGGTAGAGAGGAATTTGGTGTCTCCCACAACATATTATGAACTTTAGGAAATTGGGTTCAGGTTTTAGTCAAAGCAATTGTTGATTTTCTCTGCAAAGCCACAGATTCTCAGTGGTGCAAAATCCTTAAAGGTAACCTCAGGTTTTAGATGTAGCACAGTTTGATGGCAGCAAAGAAGGCTGCAAGGATGATCCAAGGGCTGCAGCACCTCTGCTGTGAGGATAGGCAGAGTGAGCTGAGGGTGTTCAGTTTGGAGAAGAGAAGACTCCAGGGGGACTTTAGAGCTGCCTTCCAGTTCCTGAGGGAATCATCCAGGAAGACTGTAGAGGGACTTCTCATGAGAGTGTCTAGAGACAGGCCAAGGGGGAATGGTTTGAAGCTGAGGCAGAGCAGGGTTAGACTGGAGCTGAGGGAGAAGTTCATAGAATCATAGGATCAGCCAGGTTGGAAGAGAGCTCCAAGCTCACCCAGCCCAACCTAGCACCCAGCCCTAGCCAAGCAACCAGACCATGGCACTAAGTGCCCCATCCAGGCTTGTCTTGAACACCTCCAGGGATGGGCACTCCACCACCTCCCTGGGCAGCCCATTCCAATGCCAATCACTCTCTCTGTGAACTTCTTCAGTACAAGGGTGGTGAGACTCTGGAACAGGCTGCCCAGAGAGGTTGTGGATGTCCCCTTCCTGAGGGAGTTTCCAGGTTTCCAGGTTGGATGAGGCCTTGGGTAACCAAGTGTAGTTGAGAGGTGTCCCTGCCCATGGCCAGGGAGGCTGAGAGTAGATCATCCCTGAGGTC
This sequence comes from Ramphastos sulfuratus, assembly GCA_013399055.1. Taxonomy (NCBI): domain Eukaryota; kingdom Metazoa; phylum Chordata; class Aves; order Piciformes; family Ramphastidae; genus Ramphastos; species Ramphastos sulfuratus. Next base: position 11,333 of record WBNM01045865.1, read on the forward strand.
CCTTCCAACCTGAGCATTCTGTGAGTCTATGAAAAGGAGGAGTTGCAGCCCCTTGGTGAAACCAAAATGCCTCTGAAGTGAGGGATTTGAAACCTTGTGTCCAAAGCATTTTTCAGGAAAGCACTCTGCCTGCTCTCATCTGCTGCAGCTGGCTGAGCCTCAAGCAGCTCCAGTGGCTGCTAAAACCACCAGATAGTTCTGGCCATGCTGTGTGTTAGACCTCCAGTGTTGCTTTGGAAATCTTAGCGACTGCTCTGCCGCAGTCCTGGCTGACCTCCTTGTGCTTGGTTCTGCAGGTGCGATGCTGAACATGGTCCAGGACTCGGCGCTGCTGGAAGCCATTGGCTGTCAGCTGGAAACGGTGAGTCCAGCTCAGGCATCCTCGGCTGCTCAGGCAGCGTCCCGAGGGGTGGGCAGCATTTTGCCTGTGCCTGAGACCATGCTCTGGTGTAGGGACTTGAACTCAGAGAAGTTCAACCACCGCTTTGCCTCTGCAGAACGGTGGTGAGAGCCACCTGCTGAAGAGCCACAGCCGCACCAACAGCGGCATCAGCACCGCGAGCGGCGGCAGCACCGAGCCCACCACGCCGGACAGCGAGAGGCCAGCACAGGCCCTGCTCAGGGACTATGGTAAGGACAAAGCCTGCCCTGCTGTGTCAGGTGGGCTGGGCTCAGACGTGGCTGTGGGATGGAGAGCCCCTTGGTCACTGCCAGCTTGTGCTCGGATGTGCTCTTGCAGTTGTGGGGGTTTAAAGCCCCTCAGAGGCTCTGTTCATAAAGCAGAGAGGAAGAGCTTAGGGAAAAGGTGTCTGCAGCTGCTCTGTGGTTTCAAGAGTCAAAGCTCTCACAAACAAGAATCACAGGATTGTTTGGGCTGGAAAAGCCCTCCAAGATCATCCAGTCCAACAGCACCCAACACACCATGGCCACCAAACCCTGTCCCCAAGGGCCATGGCCACACAGTTCTGGAACACCTCCAGGGATGAGGACTCCACCACCTCCCTGGGCAGCCTGTGCCAATCCCTGACCACATTTACAGGAAAGAAATCTTTCCCAATATCCAACCCAAACCTCACTTGGTGCAACTTGAGGCCTTTCTGTCTTGTCCTATAACTTGTTCCTTGGGTGAGAAGACCGACCCCCACCTGGCTCCAGCCTCCCTTCAGGGAGCTGTGGAGAGCCATGAGGTCTCTCCTCAGCCACTTCCTTTGCAGACTAAACAACCCCAGGTTCCTCAGCTGCTCCTCCCCAGGCCTGTTCTCCAGACCCTTCCCCAGCTTTATTGCCCTTCTCTGGACCAGCTCCAGCCCCTAATGTCATTCTGGGAGTGAGGGACCCAAAACTGAAGCCAGGATTTGAGGTGTGGCCTCACTAGTGCCCAGTCCAGAGGGACACCATCACTGCCCTGCTCCTGCTGGCCACACCACTCCTGATCCAGGCCAGGATGCTTGTAGACAGTAGAAAGGTTAAATAAGATAAACCTGTTGGGGTGCTCATCTGGAGTACTTTCTGGGATGTAGTTATCTTCTCCAACTCCGGCTTGGATAGGGGAAATGACAATTTCTTCCCTTGCTGAAATCAATCCTCAGGTGCACGATGAGCATTAGGACTTGGAGCACCTCTGCTGTGGGTCACACAAGTGTCAGCTGGTCCATTTCGGTGACATTCCAAATGCTTACCTGGCACTTGCAGCACCTTTCCTTAAACTGCATTTAAAGTGCATTTGAGGGACTCCTGTTTTTACAGAGGAAGGGAGCTGAGTGCTTGTGATGTGTCATTTGCCATAACAAGAGGATTTAGTCATTAACTGCAGTTTGCTGTGTCTTGTACTGTGCATTTTTGAGTCTCTGTAATAAAATCCATCTACTTCTGCAGCTGGCTGAATGTTGAGATCCTGCAGTTCCATTTGCTGCTTTAGCTGCTGCTGTCCAAGTGACACTGAGGACAGCTCACCTCTGGTCTGTTGCAGCAGGGGTTGGCAATTCTGCTCTCACCAACCAAACGCCTATGGGGGTTTTCTCTAGGTCTGTGACTAAGGAAAGAAGGGAGACTGGCAGGAAAGATTTTAGTGTTCTAGAGATCCAGAGGAACATGTTGGTGCCTTCCCTGCAGGACTGACTGGCTTGGAATGATGAAAGTGGTCGTTTTCAGCACACCACTTGAGTTGCATTTAACTCTCATGGGTGTTCTTTGACAAGTGCTGGGGAAAATACCCAGTTAGGAGGTGTTCTTAAATATTGGACTGACCTAGGCTTTAAACCATGACATCACTTGAAATATATGTTAATAATACATTAATTTTATTGGATTTTTTACATTTCCTGTGTACAGAAGGTAAGGCAGTGAGAAATGTATGAGAATGTATGAGAAAGATTCTCTCTCTGTTTATGCTTCAAACAAGAGAAAATTGGGAACAAAGTGTCTGGGTTTTCTGCTGTACTCTAGCAAAGAGTGGAATCTGCTCCTGGTGTAACACTGCCCTTAGCTCTTGAGTGTAGATGTGGTGATGTCTGCTTTGGGGAGGCTGTACCTTAGCTGCTGCAGCTCTCTTGTCTCTCTATAGCCAGACACTTAGGTTTGTTTCTGAGATCAATTTGCCTCCTTCAGTCCTAACGTGGCATTGGTGTTCCTGAGGTTTTGAGGTGAGAACAAGTGATGCTAAAGTGATTTCTGTCTTTAACTTTGAGCTAGAGGTTCAGTGAAAATTAAAGTCTAGGAATAATTACCCCTTTGTTCTGCAGGAATGATTCCTTCATTGCCTGTGTTTAAGTAGTACAGCTTTTGATAAATGCCAGGCATGGAAAGGATGGGCAGAACGGTGACTTCTGACACAGCTCTGTGAAGTCCACTCCCAGTTTGTTACTGATGCCCAGCTATACCAGTACTAAAGTCAGATGTGCTTTGCCAATGCCTGTTTGTTTTTCCAAGGCTACAATACATAGCTGAAGTCCAGCAGCAAACAGCAGTAAAGCCTGAGGCTGGCTGTTGTGCTGCTGCAGTGCAGCAGGGGGCTGGGATTGTCCCAATGTCCTGTGCAAGAAGTCAACCTGACTGTGTGTGTGCAGCGTCTGCTGGTGCCTGTGCAGAAGGGCCCAGCCCCGCCTGTGGCCCCCGGGCTGTGCACAGTTAGATCTGATGTGTGTATTGTGGCTGCTTTGGCTCCTGCTGTGCTTTGCTGGTTGTCACTAACCCGTGGTTGTTTTCCCTCCCCGTGGTGTGCTCTGGGGGTTATATCCTAGCTCTTCATACAGATACAGCTGCTGGCCTGCTGATCCGCAGCATTCACCTGGTCACCCAGAGGCTCAACTCGCAGTGGAGGCAGGACATGAGTATCTCCCTGGCTGCATTAGAGCTGCTGTCTGGACTGGCAAAGGTGAGAGAGGTGAAGTTTTGTGGGCTCTGCCCTCTGCTGAAAGCGTGACCATAGTCCTGTGTAGGTGAAAGTCACACCCCCAAACAGATGTCTGTGTCTGAGTTAGTCCACACATGTTCAGAGGACATCAGGGGTTGGAAGGAGGCTCCAAAGGTCTTTGAGTCCAAGCTCCCTGCCATGGCAGGGCCACTCAGGCCAGGTCACACAGGAGCACATCCAGGTGGGTTTTGAAAGTCTCTGGAGAAGAAGACTCCATCACCATTCTGGGCTGCTTCAGGCCTCCATCACCTCACAGTGACAAAGTTTCCCCTCCCTTTCCTTTGGCATCTCCTCTGCTCCAGCTTGCCCTCAGTGCCCTTTGTGCTGTCCTTGGCCATCCCTGAGCAGAGCCTGGCTGTGTCCTGCCAACACTGCCCTGTACAACTTCCTGAGCAGTGGCTCTGGCTGTGCAGAGCAGCACCACTGCTGTGCCACACCTCCTCGTGTCAGTGCTCCAGTGGTGTGTGTGCTCTGGCAGGGGAGCTCAGGTGGCTTCTTCAGATAGATGTGGCTGTGCTGTAGGATGCTGGCTGGATCCTAACCTTTCTTAGGGATCCTCATGTGTCTGTCCTTGGGTTTTGTTTGGTTTACACCACAGGGGCTGCATCTGTCATACCGAGTTGCACAGTTGAAAAACTCCATCTGCTAAGCTTCCAGTGGCGATCCGGGGGCTTGGGCCCTTAGTTCCCAGCCCCAGAGTGAACAGTCCTCCTAGTGTGGCTTGGCTGTGTTGAGTGTGTGACCAGATGGAGAAAGAAGAGGCTTTGTGGCTGTTGGTTGGCAGATCGCATATATGCCAGGGTATTAAACAGCATCATTGCCCTTTCTGCAAATGTCATCCCTGCTTTTCTTCTTCATCCTCTCATCTTGGAAATAGTTTTCTGGGCTTAGAAAGTGACAGCAGGTTTCTAACATGAAGGTGTCACCTTCTTTAGAGCTTTTATCAGCACACAGCTCCTTGAATCAAGAGCAGATAACTGGGCTAAAGGAGGGAGGGGACTTTTATTGTTGAGAAGCCAAATGCCCTCTTCTGCTTCAGGGCTCTTGTTCCCAGGGCTGGACTTCATGATGCTTGCTAAGCTGAAGTCCACTGTGGTTTAGAGCAGCCACAATGACCTGGCTTGGCAGTTCAGCACTTGCTGTCACATTCCCCCAGTAACTTGACATATCTCTTTGAAGTGTGCATCTCAGGCAGTTTTGGAGCCTGGAGTCAGCACTGAGCCATGCTGGACTGGGTGTTTGGTTTACTTCTGCAGCAGTGTGAGCTGAAGGATCCACTGAGAAAGGTTCTTCAGTGAGTTAATGTGGAGTTGTTTGGTCTCAGCATCCTATGCAACCAGGGCTCCTGACAGCTTGTGTGGTTAGGCCAGGGTTTGATTCTGGGGTAGTTTTTATTGGAGTTTTGTTTTGTTCTTTCTTGGCTTGCAGTGAGATGTGGATGAGAAAATAGATTTTATTTTCAGGTGCCTCCTGAGGCTAGTAGTAAATGTTGGAATCTTTGTGTAATTTTTGTGCAACTAAAGTAGTTCCTCTGGGGTCTGTTGGCTGTATGTACCCTTTGTCACAAAGAGGGTGTGAGGAGAACAGCAGAACAGCAGGGTGGAGGATCTGTTCTGCTGTGCCTCTGGAGGTGACAGTTCCCAAAGCTCTTCTCAGGTTAGGGGCTGACCTGTCTCGTGTCTCTTCACCACCAGGCTGTGGGTAGCACTTGGTAAATTAGAGAATCCTGTTTCCTGCAGAGTGCTGATTCCCCAACCTGCTTGCCAGAAGCTCATCTTGAGAATGATGCTTTTGTCCTAGGGCTCTTGATTGTCGCCCTTGCCCCTCCCCACCCCCCTGGAGTGCAGCTCCCAGGCTCAGGTGTTGTCACCTGCAAGACCATCTACCTTGCTGCAGGGATAAGAGAAAGGAAAGCTTTGTGTGTCTTGGGCTGATGCTGCAGAGCAGAACACCCCAGGTTTGGCTTGGCTGCTCCTGTGTCAGGTCACAGGTTGGAGAAAAGAGAGAAGAGCAATGCAGTTCTTGGGTCAGTTCTCACCTCTGTGCACAAGGCTCTTTGCTGGCCCTCATGCTGGAGCCTCACTCCCTTGAAGCTGAGAGGCTTCTGCAGTGGGTTTTGGGGCATTTTGCCAATCTGCTTGCTAAGGAGGAGTTTTTGGTGCTTTTTTTGCTGGTGGGAATCCCTGTGCTGAAAAAAATGTCAGGTGGAAAGCTCTGAGCAGAAGGAAGCCCTGTGGAGAGTTGGCAATGAAGAGGTTCTCAAGGTGTTGCTGTATCTAAAGAGGAGAGATATTTGCTGAGAACTTCTGTTTCAAATACTAATTTCTTCAGCTTGCAATTAATTTGTTATCAAACCATATTGGAACCACTGTTGCTGTTGGAACCAGGTGTGCAGTATGGTGGCAGCTCTGTGCAGCATTGCTGTCAAGTTTCAATATCCATCACTGTTGGATCACAGAATGACAGAGTGGTAGGGGCTGTAAAGGGCCTCTGGAGATCATCCAGTCCACCCTCTCTGCCAGGACAGGTCACCCACAGTAGGGTGCACAGGATGGTGTCTAGCTGGGTCTGCAATAACTCCAGAGATGGAGACTCCACCTCTTCTCTGGGCAGCCTGCTCCAGTGCTGCACCACCCTCAGCGTTAAGGAAGGTCCTTCCGAGGTTTGTGTGGAGCTTGCCGTGTTGCGGTGCCTGTTACCCCTCCTGCTGTCCCTGGGCACCGCTGAGGAAGATCTGCCCAGCTGCAGCTGTTGAGCTACAGGCACAAGAGCCCGGCCTGTCCCAGTAGTGCATTAATGCCCTTCCCAAAGGCCTTGCTCCACAGGAGCTGACGGTTTGCTCTTGGCTGTGGCAGGTGCGGGTGTCGGTGGAGTGCGCGGACCGGCAGCGAGCCATCAGCTCTGTCTGCAGCTACATCGTGTACCAGTGCAGCCGCCCGGCGCCGCTGCACTCCCGCGACCTGCACTCCATGATCGTCGCTGCCTTCCAGTGCCTCTGTGTCTGGCTCACCGAGCACCCTGACATGCTGGATGAGAAGGTGAGAGCCTGGGCACTGCGCCCCCCTGCTCTGCATGCTCACTGCTCTCTGCCTGCCAGCATCGGTTTGCTGGGATGCTGTGGGGGGAGAAGCTGGGCAGGAGCCAGCAGTGGGCACTGGCACCACAGAAGGGCAAGGGCAGCCTGGGCTGCATCCAAAGCAGCGTGGGCAGAGATGGTGAGAGGAGATCCTGCCCCCTCTGCTCTGCTCTGGGGAGACCTCACCTGCAGGGCTGGGGACAGCTGTGGGTTTCAAGCATGCTGGGGATATCACAACAAGTTTCAGTGCAAACCAGTTCTGAATTTTGATTTCTGGATTCACCAAGGATGGTTTTAGCTTGACAATTACCTCTCATAGTTCTGAGAAAGTCTTGGTCTTTGTGAAAGTGGAAAAGGAGAGAGAGGGGAAACGGCTGAAAAGACAGAATCTGGAAAGAGCAATGTGGCAGTAACAGTGTGCACATAGCACAGCTGCCTGCTGCAGGCAGGCTTTGCTCAGCCACATCTCCACTAAGAGCCACATCTCATTTCTCAGCCCTGACCTGACCAAAGTGTGTTCCAGGCTTAACACAGCCCCTCTGCTGCTGACACTCACAATTGTGATTTGCTTCACCGAGAAACAAGCTTTCTAGAAACCAGCAAAGCATCACTCAGTCCAAGCTGTGTGGTGTGGCTGCACAGTGGAGGGAGGGCATCCTGCCTGGGCTGCATCGACAGCAGGGCAGGGAGGGGATCCTGCCCCTCTGCTCTGCTGAGACCCCACCTGCAGCACTGCATCTGGTTCTGGGCCCCCCAACACACAAAGGACCTGGAGCTGCTGCAGAGGGTCCAGAGGAGGCCACAAAAGATCAGAGGGCTGGAAAACCTCTGCTGTGAGGACAGGCTGGGAGAGTTGGGGCTGTTCAGCCTGGAGAAGAGAAGGCTCCAGGGATACCTTAGAGCTGCATTTCAGTATCTGCAGGGGAGCTGCAGGCAGGCGGAGGAGGGTCTGTTCAGAAGGGCCTGTGGGGATAGGCTGAGGGCAGTGGTTTGGAACTGGAGCAGAGGAGGTTTAGGTTGGACGTCATGAGGAAGTTCTGCACACTGGCACAGGCTGCCCAGGGCTGTGGTTGAGGCCCCATCTCTGCAGACATTCAAGGTCAACCTGGATGTGGCCCTGGGCAGCCTGCTCTAGTTGGAGGTGTCCCTGCTGCCTGCATGGGGGTTGGGCAAGATGGCCTTGGAGGGTCCCTTCCAACCTGATGCCATCCGTGTAAGCTGTTGGCAATTGAAAGATTTGGGAAAGGATTTTTTTGCCATTTCCCAGATGATTTAATTCTTAATATCCTTAGAACTTAATTAGCAGCTCTGCAGAGAGCCTCCAGAGTGCTCAATTTGTCCTCTCTTGGAATACATTTCCATGTTTTGGGTTGCACTCTTAGCAGCCCTGTACCTATGTCATGAGATACTCTGTGTGCATTCAGGCAGAGCACTTTTACCCTTAGCATACAAACATGAGCAGCCATCTATAGATGGAGCAAACATCCTTCCTGCAGCCCAGCTGAGCTCATCCCACGCTGTTGGAACCATCTCCTACCTTCATCTCTGAGCTCACCTTGCCAGCAGTCCTTTTTTTTCATCCCTGGTGCATTGCTGTTTCACTGAGCTCTTGGAGACATTGGTCAGGGTTCTCCTGCCTTAGGCTGCTTCCTCTTCTGTTTTAGGACTGTTTAAAAGAGGTGCTGGAGATTGTGGAGCTGGGCATTTCAGGAAGTAAATCCAAACACAGTGAGCAAGAGGTCAAGTACAAAGGAGACAAAGAGCCAAACCCTGCATCCATGAGAGTGAAGGATGCTGCTGAAGCTACACTAACATGGTAAGTGCTTTGTCAGCCAGCCAGAAGCTCCCTCCTGTGCCCTGCCTTAGCTGTTGCCCCCCTCCCAGCACAGATGTTCCACAGAGAAAAGATCGCTGTGGTTGCTGTCTTCCCCTCCTGCCTGTTGTCTCCCTTGGAGATCAAAGCCCCAGCTCTCCTGCAACCCCTGCTAGCCCTCTCTTCAGACACCCAGTGATCCCCCTGCTCCCAGCCTGACAAGATGTGCCACTGGATGGGAAACTGTCCCATGTGTAACACAGCAGGGCAATGCCCATGCAGGAGCTGTGAGCTGGTGCAGGGTGGAGTGTCCTGCCCACGGCACTGGCCTTGGTTTTGGAGGTTCTTCTTGAAATGCAGCAGCAGATAATGTGGGGGCTGGGGAGGGGAAAGCTGAGATGTGGTCCAGAGAAGGCCCTTTGTTCCAGGATAAGCAGTGTGGCAGGTGAGGATGTTTGGGATAAAAGTTTTGCAGCAGGCAATAGCTGCTTGTTGTTGTGCTCTGCTTTGCAATCAGTGTTAGTAAAACCAAGGGAATCCAACTGCCCATTAGAACTTGTAGACAAACCTTGATTGTTGCCCAAGAGTGCCTGTCCCCATTTAGAGAGGTGAAACCACCTGTCCTGAGAGTGAAGTGGGGAGGTCAGGTGGTGTTAGGCAGTAAAGTCTTGAGCTTGACCATACAATCTCCAGTCTGACACTGAGTGACTCATTGCTGGCTTCTGCCATAGCAGATTTTCATTTCTGATAGTGTTGGGTAGGTCCTGCACAACTTCTGATGACTTAAATCAGTATTTCTAGGAGCCTCCCAAAGAGGTCGATGGTATTGGACCACACCTGCAGGCTTTCGCCCAGGGAAGGTTCATCTGTGGTAGTTCTGCTGTTCTGATCCTGAGTCTGTCTTAAAGGGTTTTCAGTTACTGCCATTTGTATTTGAAGTGCCCAAAAGGGCCCTACAAGGAAGCTAGGAAAGGACTTTTGACAAGAGCTTGTAGTGCTAGTACAAGAGGGAATGGGTTGAAGCATGAGGAGAGCAGATTTAGACTGGATATGAGGGAGGAATTCTCTACAGTGAGGGTACACAGGTTACCCAGGGAGGCTGTTGATGTCTCCTGCCTGGAGGTGTTGAAGGCCAGGTTGGATTAGGCCTTGAGCAATCTGGGCTAGTGGGAGGTGTCCCTGCCCATGGCAGGGGGTTGGAACTGATTGAGCTTTCAGGTCCCTTCCAACCCAGTCCTTTTTATGAACTGTAACTGGTGCATCTGTCATGGCTGCCCTGCTTGGTGCTGTGAGAGTGGCTTAGGATGGGGAACTGTCTCCAGGCATCCATAAGCTATGGAAGCAGCAGATTTTCACCCCTGATACAAAGAAGCTCATTCTGTGGGCAGAGTCCCATGCTTTGTAGTTGTCCTGTGGGTTGTTCTGCAGTCCCTGGTTCTGTTTGGAAAGGAGCTGATGGGAGGGGGAAGGCCTGGGGAACGGCGACGTCAGGGTATGAATGGAGAACATGGGCAGGGGTCTCTGCTTGGCTGGAACAGTTCATTGCCTTCTGAACTCTGACCTGTCTCTTCCCTTGCAGCATTATGCAGTTGCTTGGAGCCTTCCCTTCTCCCAGTGGCCCTGCATCCCCCTGCAGCCTGGTGAACGAGGCCACACTGATCAGGTACTCGCGGCTGCCCACCGTCAACAGGCACAGCTTCCGCTACTTTGTCCTGGACAACAGCGTCATCCTGGCCATGCTGGAGCAGCCTCTGGGCAACGAGCAGAGTGAGTGCAGCCTCCCCCTTCCTCTGCTCCCAGCTCTGCCTGCAGCTGCAGAGCAGAGTGTCACAGGTCAGGGCCCTGCCTGTTGTGTGGCTGTGCAGTGGAGCAGTGCTCTGGGCTGAAGTGCTGCCAATAGCCAGACATGCGTCAGCCTGTCCAAATGATCCAGGAGCTCACAGAATGAGAGAATGCACTGGGTTGGAAGGGATCTCTAGAGGTCATCTGCTCCAACCCCCTGTAGTGAGCTCGGACCTCTGCAGCTGGGGTTGCTCAGAGCCTCATCAAACCTGAATGTCTCCAGGGATGGGGCTTCCACTACCTCCCTGGACAACCTGTTCCACCACCCTCACAGCAAAGAACTTTTTCCCAATGTCCAGAGGACTCACTGCTTCCTAATGTGCAGTTGTCTTTCCCTCAAGCTGACCAGATTCTTGCAGCTGAGTGCCATGGAAATTCTTGCTTCTGGACAGAAGTGCTCAAGTTCCCTTTCAGCTTGGTGCTCGTGAGAGTGGAAATAGGAGAAGTACAGCAGGCTTGGCAGGATGAGTGCTCAGCAGAGGCTCCATGTGACACCTGTATGCTTGCGCAGTTCACAGAAGGGTTGGAAAGGACCCCTGGAGGTCATCTAGACCAACCCCCTGTGCAGTCAGCAAGGGCATCCTCAACTAGATCAGGCTGCCCAGAGCAGCTTTGCTTGTGTTTCCTCCAGATCTCCTGTTTCTGTGGGTACTTTCAGACCAAAGGGAATTAGTTGTTCAGGAGCTGTTATAACTTACCCACGTACCTGCTGTACATGAATGACACCTAAATGTGAGGGAGGTCACAGGATATTAGGGGTTGGAAGGGACTGAGTCCAACCCCCCGGCCAGAGCAGGACCAGACAATCTAGCGCAGGTCACAGAGGAACACATCCAGACAGGCCTTGAAAGTCTCCAGAGAAGGAGACTCCACAGCTGCTCTGGGGAACCTGTTCCAGTGCTCTGTTGTTGGTTTTCATAGCTGGATCTGGGTTGTTTCAGCCTCATGCTTTGGCCAGGAAGAATTTATATTTTAAAAGCTGTTATCAAATGACAGGATGCTACAGGATGCTTCAAAGTGAGTAACTGATAGCCCTGTAAGTCTTTGTGTGTCATGGCACTGCCTAACAGAACAGATGCAAACTCTCTCCCATGCTGCCTGAGTTTTAGGCAGAGATCTGCTGCTCTGCCACAGGTAGGTTTGCTTCATCTGTCAGCAAGATGATAGACCTGAAAACAGATACTGTACAGAACTTCATGAACAGGCTCAGAGAAGTTGTGATTTCCAGTTGTAATCCAGAGTGCTCTGACCTCCCTGAGAGTCACTGACTATGTCCTGCAGCCAGTGCTGGTGCTGGGAGCCATTGCTGCAGTCCCTCCACAGGCAGTGTCTGAGCAAGTGTGCTCCTGACTGGGATTAGAGCGCACCAGGGCGGCTGAGCTGAATGCAGTGCTGAACAGTCTGTACAGGTTATCTTGGCCTGCTGCACAAACTTGCTTACAAATCCCCTTAGGATCACAAGAGTCATTGCAACAATGCAGGTGTCCATCAGACCACTCTGGAGGCAGCCTGCTGAAGTGGATGGTCATGGGCATCTGGCAGGATTTGTCTGTGTGCTCAGGTAGCTGTGCTGTGCCCTGGGCTCCCCATGAAAGACTGAGGAGGGAACATCCATGCCCTGGGTACTTTGTGGTTTATGTGCACAAAAGTTAACTGTAAATAACTTTTAAAAGAACAGCTGTAGAGGTAGTGATGATCCCTCTTCTGAAGTGGCTCAGAGCAGTGGCCTCTGAAGTTTGGAGGGAAGACTGAAGTCCCTGCAAAGTGCAAACCACTATGATGCAGGTTGAAAGGCACCTCAGGAGCCTAACCCCCTGCTCTAAAGGAGGTCAATACTGCATTCAGACCAGGACAGTGCAGTGCTTTGGGTTGGAAGGGACCTTAAAGGTCATCCAGTTCCAATCCCCTCCACAGCGGGCAGGAACACTTTCCACTAGCCCAGGCTGCTCAAGGCCCCGTCCAGCCTCCTAGGTATGGGGCATCCACAACCTCTGGGAGCAGCCTGGCACAGTGCCTGACCACCCTCACAGTGAAGAACTTCTTCCTTAAATCTAATTTAAATCTATCCTCTTCCAGTTTGAAACCATTACCTCTCATCCTGCTGCTATACACTCTGACCAGGAGTCCCTCCCCACCTTTCCTGTAGCCCCCTTTAGGCACTGAAAGGCCAAAAGAAGGTCTCCCCAGAGCCTTTTCCCCTCTGGGCTGAGCAACCCCAACTCTCTCAGCCTGATCTCACAGGGGAGCCTGGAACATTATTCAAGTAAGATCTTGAAAAGCTGTGCTGCTTTGTGATGAAATTTGTGTGGGACTTGTGCAGGAGGGCATGGGAGTGCCATGGGAGCTGTCTCCATATGGTCATTGGTCTGCCTAAACAAGCAGGGCCCAGATGGTCCTTTCTTCACTTCCTGGGGGGTAACGCGGAGAGAGATCTGCATGAAGCTGGGTGAAAGGGACTTCTGTGGTGAGACTGAGCTAGCAGCTACTGAGCAGACCACAAAGTAGAGGAGAGGATTGCTTGCTCCTTGCCATGTTGTGGTGCCTGTGTTTCAGTGCAGTGGGTGCAGTGACCTGCTGGCAGCTCCTGATGATGTCTCCTCTCAACCTGTGTGCTTTGCAGATGACTCTTTCCCCTCTGTCACGGTTTTGATCCGTGGGACGTCTGGAAGACTTGCCTGGGCCCAGCAACTCTGTCTTCTACCAAGAGGAGCCAAAGCAAATCAAAAGGTCTCTGTCAAAGCCCATAAAGAAACCTTTAACTTAGAGATGTTCAGCAGAAATTCTGCTAAAGTGAGCCAGCCCCAGAGCTGGTGATTAGCCACAGTGCTCAGCCAGGGGGCCTGTGGCTGTGGGTAATGTGACACACCCCTGGCAACTTGCATGGCTTGGGATTAACATTAAACACAGGCTGTGAAAGTGCTCTTGCCTTCCAGACCTGTTGAAGGGGAGGAGACATTGTCCTTCTGTTCCTGAAGGCACCTTCTGAGGTGCTGGGCCCCTGGACAGTGCATCTACTGTGCTGGTTTTAGGACGTCAGGCAAAGCCCTTGCAGTGGAGGGAGCAGGATCTAGAGGTGCAGAATGAGATGCTGCAGAGAACATAATTCAGACTGCACAGGCCAATGTTTCAAAGGTGGCTGTAAGCTTGCTGTGGAAAAAAAGTGATCTAGAGGATGTCTGGAATGGAGCTGGAGAGGAAAAGAGGAACAAACACCCTGAGCTCATTGTAGAGGAAAATCTCTTCCTGCAGTTGTGCAGCGGAGCACAGCCACCTGGTACCACATCCCCCATCTGTGAGCTCCTCCAAACCTTCCAACTCTTACTGTACCCTCCTGTGAAATGAAGGCAGTGCTGATGTCCCTGGGGGAGGACCTGTCAGGGTCCCCTGTAGATGCAGCTTGTCTCTGCAGAGCAGCCTTTGCCTGGGCACTGACACATTTGGAGCCAAGTGGTGCCAGCCCAGGTCAGCTGCCTCCCACAGGAGAGTCACGGCCTGGCTGCTGACCTCCCTCCCTGATTTAAGGCAGCTCTTTCAATTTGGAGGCATTCTGTAACTTGAACATTTTGGCCTTTTGATGTGCAATTGGTAGGAAATCAGTTTATAGAGCAGCACTTGAGGTGTAGTTCAGGGTCTTGCTTCTGCACTTGCAGACCTGCACCTAGATCTTTGGTTGCTTTCATTGGTGACTTCACATGTGGAATTGCATGCCAGCAGCTCAGAACATGATGGCAGGAATGTGCCAAAATGGTGCCAGCCTGCATTTTGCAGACCATTCTGACAGTGCCTCTCATTCCTGGCCTACAGCACTGCTGCTTTTCTCTTCAGACCTCAGTCTGATGAGTGATCATCACAGCCTGCAGGGTTGGAATGGAGCTTCTCAAGCAGTTGGTGGGTTTTACTCAGCACGGTTAGAAGGGGCTGAAGATGCTCCTTGCCATTTGTACTGGGATGTGCAGTTGCTGAGAGGTTAGGTGGTGAGCAGGGTTCCTGGGTTGCAGGAGTGCAGCCAGCACCAAGGGCAGAACTGTCTCTTTGGCAGTGAACAGCTCCCGTTTGGGTCCAAGGCTGTTGGCTTGAAGCACTTAGTGAATCTTCTTCAGTCGTGCCTCACGGGTGAATTGGTGTCTTGGTGGTGTGAGGGGGGAGGGAAGGTTTCCCAGCTGGTAGCAAAGCACTGCTTGCTGCCTTGATGCCTGGAGTGTAACTGCTGCCCCCTTCTCGCCAGACCTTTGTCCCAGAGCCTCGGCCAGCCCCCAAGAACGACGTGGGGCTGAGGTACAGCGTGAAGCACCGCCCCTTCCCCGAGGAGGTGGACAAGATCCCCTTTGTGAAGGCTGACCTCAGCATCCCTGATCTGCATGAAATTGTCAATGAGGAGGTGAGCAGCTCTTAGACTCTGACTTCTTTGTCCTTGATTTCCCCCTGTTCTGGACTGGCACACTGAGGCTGTACTGTAAATAGTCAAACATTCACTGTGTATTAGTGGAACCTCTGCAGACCTGCAGGGAGGGGACAGTGCCTTGGGAGTGTTTTGGGAGGCACTGCTCAATGTCTTTTATTACAGATCCTAATATTCCAGTGTTGCTAGGAAGCTGGGACTTGCATCTTATTGCTGCTTCTGGAGAAGTGGGAGGGGCTTTTTGGAGCCCTGCTGGAGGAGGAGGGGGTTTGTGTGTCAAGTATTTTAAATTCTCATAATGCTAAATGTGTTTCAGTTTCTGTTCACTTGAAAGGGAGAAGCTGTAGCCCATACTTAAATTTGCAACAGCTCTCCCATGCAAACAGGGTGTTTAGCTCTGCACTTCATAACCTTGCAAGGTCTTGGACCCGTGGAACTGTGGAGGTTGGAAGAGACCTTGAGATCAAGTCCAGCCACTCACCCAGAGCTCACAGCCCCACCACTGCTGCTAAGCCCCTGCCACTGAACCATTGCCCTCAGCACCACATCCAGACAGCTTTGAAACTCCTGCAGGGATGGGGACTCTCCCATCTCCCTGGGCAGCCTGTGCCAGTGCCTGAGAATCCTTGCAGTGAGGAAATCCTTATACCCAACCTGAACCTCCCCTGGCACAACTTGAGCCCATTTCCTCTTGCCCTGTTGCAAGATGAGAGTGACCCTGGCTGGCTCCAGCCTCCTCTGAGGGAGTTGTAGAGGATGATGAGGTCTGCCCTCAGCCTCCTCTTCTGAAGATTAAACAATCCCAGTTCCCTTGGCTGGTCCTCACCAGACCTGTGTTCAAGGCCCCTCAGCAGTTTGATTTCTCTTCTTTGGAACGCTCTTGTGTGTAGTGCTTCAGCAGAGGTCCTGGCAGTGGTGTTGCAGTTGCTGCTGCACCTGAGACCTAAACTTCCTGAGCAGTGCAGGCTCCTCTGTGGTGAGGGTGGAGCTGGCAGCTCACGCAGTGTTTTTCAGCTGGAAGAGCGACACGAGAAGCTGAGGAATGGCATGGCCCAGCAGATTGTTTTTGAGACTTCCATCGACCAGAAGAGCGAAGAGGAGTGGCGGAAGAAGAGCTTCCCTGACCCGGTCACGGAGTGCCGGCCCCCACCGCCCGCGCAGGAGTTCCAGACAGCTCGCCTCTTCCTCTCCCACTTCGGCTTCCTCTCCCTGGAGGCTCTGAAGGTGACCTCTTACTGCTTAGTGCTGTGCATTGCCCTCGGTACCTGCATGGCCTGGCTCAGCAGAAGAAAAGGCTGGGCTGTGTTAGTGGAAGGTCTGCTGCAAGTGATGGGTTCCAGCCTTCGGGGCTTGAGACCTCGGTTGTGAGCAGCCAGGTCTGCAGATGGGTGTGCTCTCAGTAGGTGCCTGTGTCTGTAGTTTTGCAGTGGGGATAGCAGCTTTGCCTGTGCACGCCTGAGATCATTCCCTCAGCTTGAATTAGGCTCTGGGGTGGGACTTCAGGAGCTTCTCAACAATGGCTGCCTTAGAAGTTCTGCTCCACAGATGATTGTGCTGCAGTGCTTCAGCCATGCATAGACACTTGAGGTTGCAGATGTTTATTCTCAAAGTTTATAGAGATCATTCATATTCCTGGTTTGAAATTCTGTCTCTTCCTCATGGATTCTTCCTTTGTTGCATCTCCTTGCAGAAAACTGTCACCAGAAGTGGTGGAGTTTTTGCAAAGAGGATGTCTAGAAGTGCTCAGAGGTTTAGGTGTAATTGGTGTATGAATTGATAGGAAGCTGCTCTTGTGCCTGTGCATAGCTGGCGTATTTGGACAGTGCCTGCTGCTTTTGCTGTGGCACTGAGCTCTGCACTGAAGCAGAAGGTGAGGCCTGTGTCAGTGGCAGAATGCTCCCTGTGAGGAGAGCAGGGCACAGCAGTGTGGTGCTGCTCACTGACAGAGGATCGTGTGGGAGCTCGGGGGCTTGCTGCTGGCAGAGCAGGGGAATTGCCTTTTTGTTTGAATGGATTATTCCTGAAGCCATAAAGGGCTTCTGGCTCAGGAGAGATGTGCTACTGAAGCTGTTGGATTCTGTCTGTTGGATAGGAACCTGCTAACAGTCGTCTACCTCCTCACCTGATTGCACTTGACTCTGCCCTTCCTGGGTTTTTCGATGACCTTGGCTACTTGGATTTACTTCCATGTCGTCCTTTTGATACTGTTTTCATTTTCTACATGAAGGCAGGCCAGAAGACAAGCCAAGAGGTAAGTGACAGTGTGGAGTGCCAGCTAGGCTGTATTTTCTTGCTTGTGGTACCTCTCAAGTGAAGAGCATCACTGCTGCTGGTGGGAGTGGAGTGCCAGAAGTGGGCTTTGGTTGTGTAGTGTGAGCCACAGAAAGTCACTGCCTGCTCTTTTAATCTGCAGACTGGAGGACATGACCCACCTTAGGTGTTGTAACATCTTTCTGGTGCGTCTGTAGAAAGCTCACCATGATCCAGCAGTGGTCACTGGCAGCTCAGAAGGCAGCTGTGTGCTGGGCTACATCAACAGAAGTGTGACCAGCAGGGCAGGGAGGGGATTATGCCCCTCCGCTGTGCTCTGCTGAGACCCCCACCTGCAGCACTGCTTCCAGTTTTGATGCCCCCAGCACAAGAAGGGCATAGAGCTGCTGGAAAGGGCCCAGAGGAGGTCATGAAGATGCTCAGAGGGCTGGAGAACCTCCTCTGTAGGAACAGGCTGAGGGAGCTGGGGCTTTTGAGCCTGGAGAGGAGAAGTCTCCAGGGAGACCTCACAGCAGCCTTCCAGTACCCAGAGGGGCTGCAGGAGAGCTGGGGAGGGACTTTGGGCAAGGGCTGGGAGTGCCAGGACGAGGGACAAATGCTTTGAGGTGGCAGAGGGGAGAGTGAGAGTGGAGATGAGGAAGAAATTTTTGAGTGAGGGTGCGGAGAGGCTGGCACAGGTTGCCCAGGGAGGCTGTGGATGGCCCCTCCCTGGAGGTGTTCAAGGTCAGGCTGGATGAGGCCTTGAGCAAGCTGTGCTGGTGGGAGGTGTGCCTGCCCATGGCAGAGGGTTGGACCTGGATGGTCTTTAAGGTCCCTTCCAACCCATCCCATGAATCCAAACATGTATCACATGAAGAGTGTTGGTGTTACCTGTTCTGTCCTTTGCAGAGTTCAGAGGTTCATGCCCAACATGTGCAGTTTGCTGGCTTAGCTTGCAGGGAGGGCTGCAGCTTGCTCAGCAGTGTGCAGTGCCAGATTGTTTTGATTCTTAATTAAAGACCTGCAGAAAGTTCTCTTAGCAGGTCAGCAGGTCTCAGTGCTGGGTGACTGTTGGGGCTTTACCATTTACATTGCAGTGTGCCTGTGTTCATCAGGTTAATTTGTGCAAATCTGAATTATGACTTCTTTAGACTTGGACCTAGAAACTCACCAAGACAGCTCATGGGCTCACTGGGAAAGGTCATTTCTGCAGCACCTTCTCCTCACTCCATTCATAATCCTCATAGTGAGGAGCAGCAGCATAGCTTCCTGCCTCCTGCTGTTCCTGTGAGTGTCCAGCTGGCAGCACACCAGAGCCCCTTCCCCTTCTGCAGTCTGGATCTCAGAGCCAGGATGGTGCTGTTGGAGTTCGGAGTAGCCAGTACAGAGGTTTCCCATCTCCAAAGTCAGCTGCAAAAGACACCAGGCAAGGTTTGCCTTGCAGCTGAGATGGTCTTGAGCTGGCAGAATGCCTTTTTCCCCATCTGACGGTGTTGTAGTTTGAGGCCACAAGCAACCCAGGACTGGACAACAGAGGTGACTCTTAACTGCTGTTAGATAGTGAGAATGAAAATGCTGCAGACTGCTTGGAAGCTCAAAGAGAGATCCCATTTGCTAGTGCATCTTTGCAAAAGGCAGGCAGGGAGCAAACTCTCCCACAAACTGAGCCAGGTCTATCAGACTAAAACCATTTAGAGTCCTCCACCCTGGGCAGGCCGAGAGTAGGCCAGAACTGCTCTGCCCCTGATCCTAGGCCTACAATGCCTCAGCAGGCCACATCACAAAGGTCAAAATTCCCTGCCAGCCAGAAGCCATCTGCCCCTCAGACCATGAGAGAGGGAGGGACCTACTCTGCCCCGAGAGAGGAGTGGAGAAGAGGCAGGCAGGGAAGGAGAGCAGCAGCCAGGCAGTGGCCTTTGAGCAGTGCCACCAGAATGGAATAACAACATTACAGCATCCTGGGACACCCAGACCCAGCCCCTGCCATGGGCCTTGGTCCCTTTAGCTTTCTTAGGGGAACCTGGAACCTCTCAAACTAGGACAGATAGATTCAGCCAGAGGAGGTTGCTTAGTGCTGCAGAACTTGCTGGCACAGGGAAGCTGTGGGGACACAGCACAGAGTGCTCTGCTGCCTGGTGCCGGGCAGCTTGCTGAGGTGTTGCAGCAGAAGTCAAGATGATTGCATTGGCTTGGGAGGAACCCTCCAAGGCCATCTTGTCCAGCCCCCCTGCAGGCAGCAGGGATACCACCAACTACAACAGCAGGCTGCCCAGGGCCACATCCAGTCTGACCTTGAATGTCTTCAGGGATGAGGTCTCCACCACCTCCCTGGGTAGCCTGTGCCAGTCTCTCCCCACCCTCACTGTGCAGAGCTTCCTCCTGATGCCCAACCTAACTCTGTCCTGCTCCAGTTCCAAACCATTGCCCTCAGCCTATCCCCACAGCCCCTTCTGAACAGTTCCCTTCAGATACTGAAATGCAGATCTGAGGCCTCCCTGGAGCCTTCTGTTCTCCAGGCTGAACAGCTCCAACTCTCCCAGCTTGTCCTCATAGCAGAGGTTCTCCAGCCCTCTGAGCATCTTGTGGCCTCTTCTAGACCCTCTCCAGCAGGTCCATGTCCTTGTATTGGGGGCCCCCAGTAGCTTACTGTGGAGCTGAGCTCAGTAAGATGCTGCTTCAACTCCCTCTTTGGAAAGAGCTGTGACTGACTTCAGTCCTGTCCCAATGTCAGTGTTAGGTGAGGAGGACACAAAAGCCAAGTCAGGACACAGCTCCTGCTTTGAGCAGGGCTGGCTGCCTGCTCCTATTCTCTTGTCACTTCAGCTCAGTGCCTGTGCTGAGAGGCTGCCCAGAGAGGNTTAGAGTCCTCCACCCTGGGCAGGCCGAGAGTAGGCCAGAACTGCTCTGCCCCTGATCCTAGGCCTACAATGCCTCAGCAGGCCACATCACAAAGGTCAAAATTCCCTGCCAGCCAGAAGCCATCTGCCCCTCAGACCATGAGAGAGGGAGGGACCTACTCTGCCCCGAGAGAGGAGTGGAGAAGAGGCAGGCAGGGAAGGAGAGCAGCAGCCAGGCAGTGGCCTTTGAGCAGTGCCACCAGAATGGAATAACAACATTACAGCATCCTGGGACACCCAGACCCAGCCCCTGCCATGGGCCTTGGTCCCTTTAGCTTTCTTAGGGGAACCTGGAACCTCTCAAACTAGGACAGATAGATTCAGCCAGAGGAGGTTGCTTAGTGCTGCAGAACTTGCTGGCACAGGGAAGCTGTGGGGACACAGCACAGAGTGCTCTGCTGCCTGGTGCCGGGCAGCTTGCTGAGGTGTTGCAGCAGAAGTCAAGATGATTGCATTGGCTTGGGAGGAACCCTCCAAGGCCATCTTGTCCAGCCCCCCTGCAGGCAGCAGGGATACCACCAACTACAACAGCAGGCTGCCCAGGGCCACATCCAGTCTGACCTTGAATGTCTTCAGGGATGAGGTCTCCACCACCTCCCTGGGTAGCCTGTGCCAGTCTCTCCCCACCCTCACTGTGCAGAGCTTCCTCCTGATGCCCAACCTAACTCTGTCCTGCTCCAGTTCCAAACCATTGCCCTCAGCCTATCCCCACAGCCCCTTCTGAACAGTTCCCTTCAGATACTGAAATGCAGATCTGAGGCCTCCCTGGAGCCTTCTGTTCTCCAGGCTGAACAGCTCCAACTCTCCCAGCTTGTCCTCATAGCAGAGGTTCTCCAGCCCTCTGAGCATCTTGTGGCCTCTTCTAGACCCTCTCCAGCAGGTCCATGTCCTTGTATTGGGGGCCCCCAGTAGCTTACTGTGGAGCTGAGCTCAGTAAGATGCTGCTTCAACTCCCTCTTTGGAAAGAGCTGTGACTGACTTCAGTCCTGTCCCAATGTCAGTGTTAGGTGAGGAGGACACAAAAGCCAAGTCAGGACACAGCTCCTGCTTTGAGCAGGGCTGGCTGCCTGCTCCTATTCTCTTGTCACTTCAGCTCAGTGCCTGTGCTGAGAGGCTGCCCAGAGAGGTTGTGGAGTCTCCTTCTCTGGAGACTTCCAAACCCATCTGGATGTGTTCCTGAGTGATGCTACTGTGGCAGGGGGGTTGGACTCGGTGATCTTTCAAGGTCCATTCCAACCCCTGACATTCTGTGATCACCTCTAGCAGTTGTCTGAAGGATTTTACAGGCTTGGGCAATGATGACAGAAAGACAGCTTGGTTGATTAGGACATTGCCAAGCAGAGTGGGAGGGTGCTGGGCAGCAGGCAGTAGTGTCCATGTAGAGAGACTGTTCCCAGGCTTTCCAGGCAGCAACATTTGGGCAGAGCCATGTTGGTGACACAATTTAGTTGGAGAAGTAGGGAGGAAGAGAACTGCCTCCTGGAGCCCCTTGCACCTCCCCTGACGCCGCTGGTTGTTTCAGATCTTGAAGAACATGGAGTCTTCCAGAATCGTCCAGCCACACTTCCTGGAGTTCTTGCTGTCTCTGGGCTGGTCTGTTGATGTGGGGAAGCACCCTGGGTGGACTGGGCATGTCTCCACAAGCTGGTCAATTAATAGCTGCAATGATGAAGAGGCACCTGAACAAGGTAAGGCACAGTCAAGGGTGTAACATTAAAACGTTTGAGCTCCTTTAGGAGACTGAATTTAAAAGTTCTTGCCCCTCAATCCCTGTCTGAGAACTTGCAGGTTGGTTTGTTCTGATCAGTGCCTAGGAATGTGTAAGTGTCAGAGGAAGCTCTGAGTAGGCAGAACTGGTGTGTGTGCTGTTGGGAGGAAGCAGCAGAAGTTGCTCTGTGTTCTGACTTTGAGCAGACTCAAGGTGTGCAGGGGAAGCTGCTGCATGTTGTCCACAGGAGAAGTGCTGGGATTTGGAGTGTTCTGTGAGTAGGCTGCAGGGAGGTGTTGGGGGTGAGTTGGCTTTGTAGCCATGCTTGTGGGGCAGGAATGAGAGCAAGCTGCTGTTTGTAGGTCAGTGTGGTTGGAGCCCACACACAGCCCTACTGTCCTGCTTCACTTACTTTGCTTTTTCCCACTAGAGCAAGCCCTTCTGGGCTTGTCCTACCCATCCTCTCCCCTGTCTGTCAGCCAAAATGAGCCTCAGGGCAGCAAATTTCCATGCCAGGCTGGTGAGCTGGAGGTTGGGTTTGTTTCTGCCTTGAACAACTTAACCAAATTCCCTGAGATTCTGACAGTGTCTGCCTTGTTTGCAGTGTGGTTCGTGGTCACTACTCCAAGGGCCAGACCTCGTCTTGTTGATCTTCAAAGCTTCAGCCTTCTGCTGTGGGCAGAAAGGGGTAGGCTTGCTCTTTGTGTGAGAGAACAGCTGAAATGGGTTGAGCTCTGGCTGGGAAGGGAAGAAGAATGAGCTGGAAGTGCTCGGGCAAGAGCTGAGGGACAGGCTGATGTGGGGAACGTTGCAGTGGGTGCTTGCTGGAGGCCACTTGAGCAGGAAGAGGAATCAGTGAGGCCTTCTACAAGCAGCTGAAAGCAGCCTCACAGTCACATGGCCTGGTTCTCATGGGGGACTTGAGCCACCCTGGTGTTTGCTGCAGAGGCAGCACAGTGAGGCACAGGCAGTGCAGAGGTTCCTGCAGGGCACTGCTGGTAACTTGCACACAGGACCCAACAAGGAGAGGTGAGCTGCTGAGCCTTGTGCTGACAAAGAAAGGAGGCCTGGCTGGGGAGGAGAAGGTTGGAGGCAGCCTTGGCTACAGTGACCACGAGATGCTGGAGTTCAGGATCATGTGAGGAAGTAGCAGGGTAGCAAGTAGGATTGCAGCCCTGGAGTTCAGGAGAGGCAACTTTGACCTCTTCAGAGACCTGCTTGGAGGAACCCCATGGATTAGGGCTCTAGAAGGCAGGGGGCAAAGAGAGCTGGTTACTATCCAGCACTGCCTCCCAGGCGCAGGGCTGGTAGAACTCCATCAAAGGAGGCAAGAGAGCTGCATGGATGAGCCAGGAGCTTCTGGAAAAACTGAAACAGGAGGAGGAAGTTGCCAGTAGGTGGAAGAAGGGACTGGGCACTTGGAACAGTGCCAGAGTATGTGGGGATGCAAGGAGGAGAGCTGAAGCCCTCCTGGAATTAAATCTGGCAGAGGGTGTAAGAAATACCCAAGAGGGCTTCTTCCAGGACATCAGCAGGAGAGGAACAGCAGGCAAAATGTGGGCCTGGTGCTGAGTGAGGTGTGCTGGTGACAGAGGAGACAGAAGGTGGAGTCAGTGAATGGCTTCTTTGCTTCAGGCTCTACTGCTAAGGCCCAGCCCTGAGGAAGCCCAGGCCCTGGAGGGAGGAGAGAATGTGTGGAGGAAGGAAGGCTCTGCCTGAGTCGAGGAGGCCTGGGCTGGAGATCCTCTGCACAAACTGGACAGCCACAGCTCCATGGGCCCTGCTGGGCTGTGCCCATGAGTGGTGAGGGGGCTGCTGAGGCTCTTGCTAAGGCACTCTCCATCATTTTGGAGAGGTCCTGGAGAACAGGAGAGGTGCCTGGGAGCTGGAGCAAAGCCAAAGTCACTGCACTCTTCAGAAAGGGCAAGGAGGAGGACTTGGGAAGCTGCAGGCAGTCAGCCTGGCCTGCATCCCTGGAGAGCTGGTGGAGCAGCTCCTTCTGGAGGAACTTTATAGGCACGTGGGGGCTGCTCTGGGCAGTGATGGAGTCCCCATCCCTGGAGAAATTTAAAAGCTGAGTAGATGTGGTGCTGAGGGCCATGGTTTAGTGGTGCCCTGGCAGTGCTGGGTTTATGGTTGGATTTGGTGATCTCAGAGGTCTTTTTCCACCTAAATTATTATGATTCTAGAACAGCTTCCACTGAGATGTGACTGAAGTCAGTTCTCAGGGCTATGCTCTGGTTTTATTGCCCTGCACAAGTCCCAAAGCAGAGTTGTTAAGCAGTTGGGTTGGGTTGCTGCTTCCTGAGAGCTATGGGCTGGAGGTGCAGGAGCACCCCTGCAATGGTGATGCCCCGCTTGAGGGCTCCTGTAGGCCAGGGGCCCTCTGTCTGCTGAATGTCACTGTTCCACTGGCTTTGAGGCAGCTGCTCCAGGAACCCTTCTGTAAACTGGAGCAGAGTAATAATTTAGCTTGAAGTCCTTGTCAGTCTTTTCTGGAGGTGAGGAAGGAAAGGCCAGAAGGGGAGTTGTAATTGCAGCCTGGCTCCACCAAAGAGCTGGTGAAGGGCTGATGTCCTGGCCAGCTGTGATGAGGCAGTGAGTGGGGGCTGAGAATGAAGAGCTCCCTTGGACTGGTTTGGATTTAGGAAGTCCTTTGTCTAACTCTCCTTGGCAGAGCAGAAGCAAGCTTGAACCCCACAACAGCATCAGACTGAAGTTAAAAGTGTTGGAAGCCTTAGGCAGTTGAGTGGTTAACTGGGTGATGTCTGCTAGAGGAAGGGTTGGGACTCTGCTGGAGTCATTCCTGTGGCGGATGTGCTTGCCAGGTTCTTTAGCCCCAGGGCAACAGGGTGTGCAGTGCAGTGAGAGTGTGTTCAGCAGCACTCCTGCCCCAGCCCCTTCTCTTCACAGGGGGAAGCTCCTCTCACGGTGGGTAGCCAGGGGCTGGGCTGTGGAACCTGCTCTGAGCTCTGTGAGCTTTCTGCTCCTTGGCTGCACCTGGTGTTTGAAGGTGGTCTCCTGAGGCAGTGCATAAAGCAGCAGAGCTTCCTTTGGACTAACCTTGCCTGTTGTGTCCCTTTCAGATGACCTGGTGGTGCCAGGGGACATGGGGGCAAGCATCTTCAACGGGCAGAAGAAGGTTCTCTACTACGCCGATGCCCTGACGGAAATCGCCTTTGTGGTGCCCTCACCAGCAGAGTCCCTCAGTAAGATCCCTGTGCCTGTGCTGCTTACCAGCCCACAGTGACAGGCTTTGGTAGAGGTTTGTTCAGAAGCAGAACCTAAATCAAGAGTGGAGAAGGCTCTGAGGGGACCTTAGAGATGCCTGCCAGTACCTGAAGGGATCCTGCAGGAAGGCTGCAGAGAGACTTCTCTTGAGGGTCTCTAGAGACAGGCCAAGGGAGAATAGTTTGAAGCTGAGGCAGAGCAGGGTTAGACTGGAGCTGAGGGAGAAGTTCTTACAGTACAGGGGTGGTGAGACTCTGGAATAAGCTGCCAGAGAGGCTGTAGATGCCTCCTGCCTGGGGGTGTTCAAGGAGAGGTTGAATGAGGCCTCGAGCAGGTGAGTCAAGTTGAGAGGTGTCCCTGCCTATGGAGGGGAGGATGGAGCAGATGAGCTCTGAGGTTCCTTCCAAGTGGAGCCATTCCATGGCTCTAACAACCAGCTTGTCTGGGCAAGGCCTGTGGCAGAAACCTGCTGGTGCTTAAATTGCTATGTCCTTAGACCCTGTACCTGTTCTATGCCCCTTTTTCTCAGTCAGCCCAGAACTCATCCAGAGCTGCCCAGCAGCATTGCTGTTACCCAGGATGTGTTAGGGTGGGCAGATGGATCACCAGCATCTGCTGCTTGCAGCCCAGAAGGCAGCTGTGTGCTGGGCTGCATCAGCAGAAGCGTGAGCAGCAGGGAGGGGATTCCGCCACTGTGCTCTGCTGAGACCCCACCTGCAGCACTGCCTCCAGTTCTGGTGCCCCCAGCACAAGAAGGACCTGAAACTGCTGGAGAGGGCCCAGAGGAGACTGCAAAGATGATCAGAGGGCTGCATCCCCACAGAGCCTGTGGGGACGGGCTGAGGGAGCTGAGGCTGGGGAGTGCCAGGATGAAGGACAATGCCTTTGAGCTGGCAGAGGGGAGTTTGAGAGTGGAGATGAGGAAGAAATTCTTGAGAGTGACAGTGGGGAGAGACTGGCACAGGTTGCCCAGGGAGGCTGTGGATGTGCCCTCCCTGGAGGTGTTCAAGGCCAGGCTGGATGAGGCCTTGAGCAAGCTGTGCTGGTGGGAGGTGTGCCTGCGCAAGGCAGGGGGTTGGCACTGGCTGAGCTTTCAGGTCCCTTCCAAACCATTCTGTGACCATGGACTGGTGCTGCTTTGTCTTTTTGTCTCTCCTGTCCTGGAGATGCACACAGGGAGGAGCAGGAGCATAGCTGCTGTGTAGGTGAGCAACAGCTGCCACGACAGCTTTTGCACACTCAAGCCAGTGTGTAAATGTTCTCTGCAGGAAAAGGGCTGTGAGGAAATGCTAGCCATAGGAAGGAGACTATTCCCTAGGGAATGGCTGGGACAATTCTAAATCCATAGTGAGTGCTTTCAGCGCAGCCTGTTTCTGGAGTGACTGGCAGCTGTCTGCTGCTGAATGCTCTTCCTGCTTTGAGTCTTTTGCTGGCTTGACCCTAAATCTATTTATGTTTAGTTTCAAAACCTTACAGCTTGGTTTAGTTTCCAACCCTTGCACATGGTAACAGCTTCAGGGTTTTGGCAGAACAAGAGAAATTCACCTCCCTCCTTCTGCCTTCCAGCTGATTCCCTGGACAGCACTGCCTCTGACCAGGAGAGTGACTCCAACATGGATCTGCTGCCAGGAATAACCAAGCAGCAGTCCCTGACACTGGAACTCTTCCCCAATCACACAGACAATCTGAACCCTTCCCAGCGGGTAAGGCACAACCTGCACGCAAAAATTACTTTTTTTTTTTCCTTCCCCTTCTACCCCTTTTTTTTTTCTCTCCCCTCCTTTTCTTTTCCAGCAGCACCCTGGCAGTGCTGCAGCATGGGTTTGCAGTGTATGATTTGGGTTCCCAGCCACTCATCTTGACCATCTGCTTTGGTCCTAGCAGATCTGCACCTGCAGCAGGGGATCAGTTAAATATCAAACAGGAATGTGCCAAGTGGTTGCACTCTGCATGCTGCTGTCTTGAGATGCATGCAGGAAAAAAAAATATGCAGTACCTAGGGGAGTTTAGACTCCAATCCATGCCTGGAAGTTGAGGATGGGTTGATATGAACATTTCTCATAGCTCCCCAGGTTAAAATGGTGTCAGCTGAGTCTGAAGTGTCAGGTGTGAAGTTGCTGTTGCAGGGCAGCAGAGCAGAGCACCATGTGGGGCTGCTTCCCTCTAGGGAATTCACTGGGTGCTTCCTGCTTTATCATCTCTTGAGAGCAGTAAGAAGAACTTGAGCCTCTTTTTGAAGATTGACTACCTTGATTTATGCTGAATGTAAATCTTCTGCAGCCCCAGATGGCTGCTCCTCAGCAGGCAGTTCCCCCACACCTCAGTACTCACCCGAGGTCAGAAAGACTTAGCAGTGGCTGTGGACCTGCTGCTTGGATTCATTACTGGCCTCATGGTGTTTGCAGCTGCTGCTTTTCCCTTGTGTTCCAAACAGCTCAGTCCTACTTCCAGATCCAAGAGGGTGCCTCAGGGCCGCACCATTCCACCAATGGGACCTGAAACCAAAGTCTACGTGGTCTGGGTGGAGCGCTACGACGACATAGGTGGGTGAAGGCTTCACTCTTCTCTGCAGGAGGAGCCAGAGGGGGAAACTGCTCCTTTCTCTGTAAAATGCTAAAGCCTTATTAATATCTGCAAGCAACACTTCCAGGGTTCTGAAACTGCTCTTTAATATGTGAGTGGTGGGCCAGGGAGTGTACAGAGAGCAGTGTCATGGACTTCTGGAGATGATTTGAGCTGAAATGCTGCTGTGAACCTTCTTAACCTTAACAGAGCAGGCAAGACCCTTGGTTTTGAGTTTCTCCAGCTGCTGTCTCAGAGTGGATCTGTTGTTCTTCCTTCAAAAATTATTACCTCTGTCACCTGCTTCTGTGCTGAAGGATTCATCATCCTTCTGGGCTTGGTCACAGAATCTCACAGGATGTTAGGGGTTGGAAGGGATCTTGGAAGATCATTGAGTCCAACCCCCCTGCAGAGCAGGATGACTGAGAGCAGGTCACACAGCAACAAGTCCAGGGGGGTTTGGAACTCTCCAGAGAAGGAGACTCCACAACCCTCCTGGGCAGCCTGCTCCAAGCTCAAGCACCCTCACAGTGACAAAGTTCCCCCTCCTGTTCCCATGGCACGTCCTCTGCTCCAGCTGACACCCACTGCCCCTTGTGCTGTCTTTGGCCATCCCTGAGCAGACCCTGGCTCTGCCCTGCACATCTTCATCACAGCACTGAGGGCAGCCCTCAGGCTCCTCTCCTCCAAGTTCCAGCTCCCTCAGCCTGGCCTCACAGGAGATGTTCCACTGCTTGCAGCAGCTTTGGGGCTCTGTGCTGGGCTCTCTCAGGCAGTTCCCTGAGCTCCTTCTTGATCTGAGTTGCCTAGAACTGGACACTATTCCAGCTGTGGCCTCAGCAGGGCAGAGCAGAGGGGCAGGAGAACCTCTCTGACCTACTCACCACAGCCCTTCTCATGCACCCCAGGATGCCCTTGGCCTTCTTGGCCACAAGGGCTCATTGCTGGCTCATGGGCACCCTTCTGCCCACCAGCATCCCCAGGTCCTTTTTCCCCTTCACTGCTCTCCACCATCTCAGCCCCCAGCCTGCCCTGGTCCATGGGGTTGTTATTCCCCAGGTGCAGGACTCTACCCTTGTCCTTGCTGGATTTCATTGGATCTCTCCCTGCCCAGCTCTCCAGCCTGTGCAGGTCACACTGGATGACAGCAGAGCCTGAGGGCTGTCACCACTTCTCCCAGTTTGGTGTCATCTGCAAACCTGCTGGCAGGTGCCTTCTGTGCCCTCCTCCAGCTCATTGATGAATAGATTGAACAGTCCTGGTCCCAGTACTGACCCCTGAGGGACCCCAGCAGACACAGGCCTCCCAACTAGACTGTCCCACTGGCCAAAGCTCTCTGACTTCTGTCCTGCACCCAGGTGAATGTATCTCTGAAACACTGCCCTCCTGGGGAGGGCTCCTGGTGCCCTTTTCATGCTATGCAGCCCAGCTTCCTTTCTGCACCTTTGTTCAGGCAGGGTCCTGCTCCTCATACAACCTATTGTTTCTTAGCTCCTCTCTGACCCTGGGTACTGTCTGACCAGTCCATCTTGTCCACTCTTTGTCCCCAGCTGCTTCTTGTGTGCTGGTTCTAAGCAATAGCCTGGCTTTGTTGGAATCATACTGGTTAGAAGAGACCTTTTAAGATCATTTCCTTTAAGATGAAGTTACTCAAGCAGTGCTCGCTGCTATGTGAGAGCCCCTCTGGACTGGCCTAGCCCAGCAGAGGCTTTGACACTGGCCAGTAGCAGATACTGAACTCTGGTTTTGGTTCCTAATCCTGGTTCCCATTCAGGTAGTAAGAGTGGACCTTAATTCAGCCCTTAGCTCCTCTCAGAAGAAAGCAGCCAAGAGAATGGGAATGATCAAGGTGAAGCTTCCTGTAGGTGTAAACTCTGAAGATGACCACCTTGTCCACAGCACATCCTTCAGAGCTTCACTAGGACCAAGAGGTGGACATCAGGTTCTGCAGCACCACTTTTTAATGCAGACATTGGCCCAGAGGGTGTTCCCTTAGCTCCAGGAGTCCCTCAGCTGCTGCAGCTTCCACCCTGGTGTCCCTGACCTACTTCTTTCTTGGGTGGCAGCCATAAGCCAGCTCTGCAGAAGCAGCAGCTGTGCTACACATGCATGTTTCTGCTTGGCTACTTCTCTCAGCAGCTGTAGGAGTCTCCCAGAGCTTTGGGTCTGAAGCTGAGGTCATGAGTTTGTGAGCCTCAGTACCAGTGGCAGTTGGATGGGAGCAGGCATAGGAGGGCTTTTGAGAAGGGCTCCTGGCCCAGAAGCTTTGCCTCCTGCCTCTGCCTGCGATTCCGATACCTCTGCACCTGGCAGTGGCAAAGCTGCACTTTGTAGTCCAGGCTGTTGCCCTTGTGCCAGCTGTCTGCCCTCCCTCTCACTGCATTCAGAAGTCCTCCCAGGGCCCTCCATGCTCTCCCTCTGCTAGCTCCAGCTGTTGTGTACTCAGTGTCCCAGACAAAGAGGCCCTGCATCCCTCCTGCTGGGGGAGACTCTGGCACTGTCCTGCTGTCTAAAACACACTTTGGTGAATGACTCTCAACGTCTCACTCAGTTCTGCTCCTAAACAAGGTCATGGGAAGTGTCACATCCCCTTCCAGGGATCCAAGTTTCTACTTCCTCCTCCTGCAGCTTACTTTTCCAGTTGCTTGTTACCAGAGTTGTAGGTTATGGTGAGGATCTGCAGATGTTGAAATTGAGGACTGTTGTTTGAAGCAGGGCTCGAGGGCACAGTGGATGTGGTATGGTTTGGAATTGCCAGCACTCTTCTTGGGGCTGATGCTTGTGGGTAGGTTGTTGGGTCTCATTCTCTGGTTACACTAGCTGAGAGCTAAACAGGGCAAGAGATAAGGGGGGAGGAAGCTGCCGGCGTGAGAGAGGATGGTTAGCACAGCTGCCCTTTGTGGGAGTCAGGCGAGATAGGAGGTAGCTGCGTGGACTGGAAGGCTGGGAGCTTATCAGGGTGAGAAAGTCTTAGAAGCAGCAGCCTGTAACCAAGGAAAGAATGAATAAGGTGTGGCCAGCCAGTTCTACTCCTGTATAAGTATGTGCTACTTGCTGCACTAAAGGGGCGATCTTGGGTGTATCATATTGGCATCGATGGGCGTCTCATCTCGCGGCATCCTTCACCCCGTTCCTAGTAGCCCCAGGCGTGCCTGCAACTATGCATCATCTGGGGACCCCAACATCTGGTGACCCCAAAGTTCACGATGTGCAACAGTAGGTGAAGATGCTGTTGAATAATAATCTGAAAGCTCTTTCTGTGATTGAAGTACTTCACCTCCTGCCTGCCTGTCTGCACTGCTCCTGTAGAGGTTTTGACCTTTGGGCCTGAGAGAATTGGTGGTCTGGGCCATGCATTACCTGATGTGTTGAGCACAGAGGGCTGAGGTGTGTCTGCACACCCTGTGAATGCTAAGCTTAAAAACAAGCCTTGTCCCCACTGCCAACCTGAGAGCAGCCATGGTGTCAGTGCTCCAGGGCTGTGTGGGTTTGAGCAATGATAAATAATCTTCTGGGTACAAAACCAAAACAAACAACAACCTCTCCTTGCAGAAAACTTCCCTCTCCCTGATCTGGTGTCTGAGACCAGCACTGGTGTGGAAAACACAGCCAACAGTAATGCTTCCCTAAGGTAAGGCTGCTCTGGAGAGCTGCTCTTCTGCTTTCTTGAGGACAGCAGCTTAGGCTGCACTTCAGAAGCCATGACTCAGGCTGTTTGCATTCTTCAGCTTTCACAGGCAGCACCCTGCAAACTCTAGGCAGTCAGTCAAAGGCAGATGAGTTTCCTCAGTGGGTTTGTTTTATTAAAAACAGGAAAGAGCTTTTCCTATTCACTGCACTTCAAAGAGAAATTAAGGAACAGAAAATGGTAGTTTTTATCTTGGGTCTGTGATTAGCCTCCCTCTTGATTTACTTCCTTGTGAGGCATTTAAAACACTGCATTTGTGTTGTGAGGCTTCAGGCCCTGTCTGCAGGACTCTCCAGCTCTGTGGTGGCAGAAGTCCATAGAAGCAGTACAGCTGACAGAACCCTCTGGAGTCCAAAGGAGGTGCTGAGGAGTGCAGCTGGTTCACTCAAAGGACATCCTTTCAGCACTTAAAGGACTCATTTGTCAGCTATGGAGTGATTGAAACAGTTCTGTGAAACTGACTGAACGGTTGTGGCTTTTCTCTTAAGATCTACCACTCCTGAGAAGGAAGTTCCTGTGATCTTCATCCATCCCTTAAACACTGGCTTGTTCAGGATAAAGCTGCAGGGAGCAACCGGGAAGTTCAACATGGTTATCCCCCTGGTGGATGGGATGATCGTCAGCAGGAGAGCGCTGGGTAAGCTGGGGGTGCTCGGAGCGCATCTTGGCGTTACCTGCTTATAACGGCAGTCACCGGCAGAAGATAAACACAGCTTTGGCAGCAGCAGCAGAGGGTGATCAGTGCTCGGCTGGGCTGGGCACTGGAAGTGCTGGGCTGGGACTGGTGGAAGGAAAAGGCAAATGCCTGCTGTTTGGATAAGAGAGGTCAGAAATGTGCCCCTGGTGCCACTGCGAGCCAAGGGGCTGGTCCTGGCTGACTGCCAGAGGGCACTGCTGGATTTTTGCCCTGTGTCTTCTGCTTTGGACAGTGGGCAGTGCTCAGATGCCACAGCAGCTGAGGGTCTTCACCCGCTGCCAGGTGTGTTTGCAGAGGGCCCTATGTGCTGCCTGCCTTGGCCTGCGCGCGGCTTGCGCCTGGCTTGGTTTCTGTGCCACTGTAGCCCCAGTGACTGAAGGTCTCTCCCAGTGAGCACAACTCACGAGGCAGGGCAAAATGAACAATGTGCATCCTTGCACACAGCCAGGCACAGCCCTGGTATGCTGCCACCCGGGCCCCAGCTCTGCAGGGCTGCTGCCTGCCCTGGCTTCTTTCCTGTCATGGTCCTCGCCCTGTTGCCGTGGGCAGTTGCTTGGCTCTGGTGCAGCAGAGAATCTCTCTCCCCTTCCTCTGGCCAGTTGGGGCTCCCGCTGACTTAGCCCCTTTCTTACTCGTTGTTCCCAGCAGTGTCCTCCCAGGCCTGGGGACTGCCTCTCTGGCTGCAGCTCCTCAGGGAGCCGAGTTCTTGGTAGTGCTGAGCACTCCCCTGGCTTTGCCTGAGCTGCCTCTAGCTGCGCACCCAGCCAAAGGGCACAGGCTGCGTCCTGTCCGCCCTTGACTCGGCCCTTCCCTCCGCAGGGTTCCTGGTGCGGCAGACTGTGATCAACATCTGCCGCAGGAAGCGGCTGGAGAGCGACTCCTACAACCCCCCCCACGTGCGGCGGAAACAGAAGATCGCCGACATCGTCCACAAGTACCGCAACCGGCAGCTGGAGCCCGAGTTCTACACTGCGCTCTTCCAGGAGCTGGGACTGCACAGCTGCAGCCCCTAGCCCGCGGACCCCGCACAATTCGGGCCGAGCTTGGCGGCCACGGTAATGAAAGCAGGCAAACAGCAGCAGCCAATATCCTCAGCCCTCTGGAATTCAGGAAGCGGCAGCGGAGCAGCAGTCGGCAGGTGGCTGTGGGAGGAACAAGAGGAGAGCCTAAAGCGTGCAGCTGGGATGTTGACTTCAGTCACCTACCCTCAGAAGATTCCTTAATTCCAGTCTTCCCAGATGCTAGCAACATAATCTCTGCACCTAGTCTTCTACTCCAGACTAATTAGGACCTGTTAAGTGTCTCATTCTAGGAGAGCAGGACAATCAAAGTCATCGCTGCATGTGAGGATGGAAAACAAACTCCAAACAAGCCTGCCTTTGGACATCTCTCTACACCACCTGGTACAGGAAAAGGGAGCAGGATCTCTCCTTTGAGGAGAGTCTGTTTCAGTGTTAACTGTCCCTGCAAGAGCTGAAGAGACACTTTCAGCCCCCTCCAGAGCTCCACAGAAGATCACTCACTCTTCATAACCAACTTGTGTCCCAAAAGCAAGAGGAGGAAGATTGCTTGGAAACATCAGGTCAGGAAATTCATAGCCAAGGTGCTGTACCTTGCAGTTCCCTCCAACGCTGAGTCTCTACAGAGGAGATACCTGTCAGGCTGACAGCAAGCAGCACCTGAAATGACCTGAGTGTGCAACAGAAGCTGTTACTGGGTAGAACTCTTGGTTAGATAAAAACAAGGTGAGGACTTTCAGGCCTGTCGCAAAATGTCACAGATTGATTTTTAATTTTTTTTTTTAGTGCAGCTACTTCATTCACATGGAAGTGTCTGCATCACCTGCTCACTGTTTCCACAGCAAGTGTGAATGTCTCCTGCTTGCCTTCCACTGCACTGAAATGGCTCTGGGCTTGCCTTCTGCCTGTATTTATAGCATAAGCAGCTCCTGCAGCACTTGTCAGCAGATGCTGTTAAACAGACTAAAACAGCTCGAGAAGAGAGGGCTTTGCCCCTTCCCTTGCCCTTCCTGCAGGGCACCTTTGGAGCCACAGCTTGCAACAGGCTGGGAACTGCTGTACTGGGCAGTGGCAGTGCCCTCTTGCCTGGCTCTGCTTTCATTTCCAGACTCTGCATTTTGTGTGTTGAGGCTGGGAGGAGATGTTTAGAGCTGCAGGTGTAATGCTGGGCAGAGGGAAACTGAGCTGGGCTCCTGGTACAACCCCAGCCTGTGCTGCAGTAGCAAACCATCAGTGATGCTGCTGGGTGGTGGCTGGCAGCAGCCCCCAGGGTCATTTTCCTTCCAGTGAGCAGGCAGTGCCCAGGTCTGAGTGTGTGCAGGGATCTGGGAGCTTCTCACCTTGTTCCAAAAGCGTTTGTTAGCCTTTTACAGTGTACTGCAGTAACAGCTCTCAGTCATGGGGTTGCGGCATTTCAGGGTTACTGTTTGCAGCAGTTCTGGCCTGAAACAGTCTGAATTGTTTCCCTGCAGCTGCTCTTGGCACTGTCTGCTGCTGCCTTTGGAGCTGGCTTTTCACAAAGAGTTAATGGAAACACAGGCTTCTGAAAGTAGATGTGAAAGGACTTCCAGGGTGTCAGCCACAGGGGGCAGGCCATGTGTGTGTTGCAGGGGACAAGCAGGCAGCCTCTCAGCTCAGGAGCTCTGGATTCCCACCCAGACCAGTCCCACGGTGCAAAGATGGAGCCCCAGGATGAGAAGCACTGTAGGAGCCAGCAGGGTGGCTGCCCATGGCTGCAGGTAGCAGGAGCAGCTGCAAGGCAGCACAGAGTTGTGATGGGAAGCCTGGAGAGCTGCAGTCCTCTCAGCCTCTTGCCAGCATCAACTGAATGCACAGACACTAAATTTATCCACCTTGTGTATGTACCTATTGGATCTAATTAATGCCAAGCACACTTTAATCCACTGGTGTAAGAGGCATGACCAACACATGTGTAACAGAGTGCACATCCTCAGTGATCCGAGGACAGGACCCCCCTGCCATGGCCAGGTGTGTGATGGGCACAGGCACTGGCTGCAAAGGCTCCTTCTGGCAGGTCTTGGGCTGCAGTGGCTAATGTCAGGATGAGTCTGGGGCAGCCCCAGAGTCCCTGCATGACCCAGCCAAGTGGTGCCTGGACACAGTGCTTGGATGAAGAGCAGTCTGGGGCTGTGTCCAGGCTCACCTCACACCTGGCAGCACCTGCTTGAGCAGGAAGAGTCATGCACCCTCAGAGCTCCTGAAAGATGAACATAGCTGCTGGTGGTCCCAGCACAGGGAGCAGCATTTGTCACAAGCTTGGCTTGATTTGTTGACCCAAACAGGTTAAGGTTAGCAGCAGTGGTGAGACCTGACCCTCAGTGCTGGCTTGAGAGAGCAGAGCCCCCCAGGAGGCTGCAGTTCAGCACCGAGTCGCAGTTACTGCAGTGCTACCATCCCACCTGGTTTGAGTGTGCTCGTGGGCTCCTGGCAGACCTGTGCTGGTGCAAGGTGTCTGCAGGCAGCATTCCTCCTTCCCCTGAGCCTTCAACTTCACCATCAAATGTCAAACATGGATTTGGGGATTAATCCTTGTCCTGGTGAGGTCAGACTCTGGTGGCTTCCATTAGTCCAGGGTGCAGCATTGAGCTGCTTTCCCCAAGGTGGGAGAGCAGGAGACTCGTTCGAGCTGTGGCTCCAAGAAGCTGAGAGGCAGGACCCAAACTTCTCTGCCCATCCCAGGCTGCTGTATTCACTTCTCAGGCTTGGGTTTGTGTTCCTGCTCCCCAGAGGGGACATGTGCTGACCCTGTGGTGTGACCTTGGTGTGGCCTTTTGGCCTTCCAGGTGACAGTGCTACAGAAGCTGTCTGGCACATGTGGCCTAAGAATTCAAGTGAGACTCTTTTCTGCTGGGTTCATGTTTCTGCTGTAAGTGATGGCATCCTGGGCAGGGGCATTGTCACTGCCTTAAACACAGCTTGGAGATCCCAGGCACTGCAGTGCCCTAACAAAGTCTTTAAAAGAAAAGTGGCTGTTAAAGGCTCTGCCACCCCACAGCTAACAGGAGGGACAGAGCCTGTGGGGATTCAGGTGTCCTGGACAGCACCATGGGCAAGAGGCTGTGGGGCAGAGCAGCCCCTGCTGATGGGCTGGTGGCACACATTGGGTTCTCCATGCCTGTGGGCAGGGCTGTCCTGGGGGTTCTGTGTGCCCAGAGGGACAAGAGGGCTGACCTCGAGGCTCTGAGGCAAACGTGATGTGACTCAGTGCTGGCTCAGGGCAGTGGTGTCTTGGAAGGCAGACAAAGGCCTTTTCCAGATGGGTCTTAGCAGGAGCAATGGGGAATGAGTGTCAGGTCCCAGTGCTTCAGCTGCCAGCGTGTCTGGGTTCTGGGTGTTGCCAAGAGAAGATCTCTGTTCTTATGTATCTTCTGTAAATACTGCTGACACTGAGTTGTAAAGGTAGATGTAAATATGGAGATGTCAGCTCTGTCCCCTTGTCTCTAGTACTTGATCTCTTCTTTGTTTAAGGAAGGCACACAAAGGCTTGTTTGTATTTATGCCAATTCTTTGTCCAGGAGAAACACATCAAATACTGAATGTAACACAATTAGCCCAATAAATTTTAAAGATTCTTATCTAGTACCTTGGCAGTTGTCAGTGTTTGCTGTTTCCCAGGGCTTGGGCAGAAGTGAGCAGCCAGTGCTGACGTTTGCCAGGGCGGTGGCAGGCAGACGAAGAACAGCAGTGGAGCAGCAGCATCTCCTGAAGGAAATCACCTTCCATGGGGAATGAAAACATGGAAACAGCTTTTACAGGCAGCCCCAGGGCTCCTGCAGCACTCTGGCTGCTCAGGGTGCTCCAGGTCAGGTGCAGGCCTTGGACTGCCCCTGCCAGCAGGGCCTGGGGAGCTGCTGCCATAAGGCTGTGGCCAGAGCAGCACCAGGCAGCTCCTGTGCAGTGAGGAGAGAGAATGGCACTGCTCAGCTTGGACAACAGAGCAGGACAGTCCTGTCCTGGGGAGGTGATGCACCCAGCGAGCTCTGGGG
This sequence comes from Ramphastos sulfuratus, assembly GCA_013399055.1. Lineage (NCBI taxonomy): Eukaryota > Metazoa > Chordata > Aves > Piciformes > Ramphastidae > Ramphastos > Ramphastos sulfuratus. The sequence goes on from WBNM01045865.1 coordinate 47,934, forward strand.
AGTTGGCAGGAGGTGGCCAAAGGTCAGGTTTGTCAGTGCCCTCCCAGGTGAGCCAAGCCACCCCCTGGCTGTCCCCAGGCTTCCAGGCAGGTAACATTCACTGACTGGGCCAGGGTGCAGCGTCTGGGCTGGCAGGGCCTTGTCTGTCTCAGTGCTGTGCTGCTGTGGCACACTCTGGTGCTTACTCAGCAGCTGCACTGCCTTAGCTGTGGCTCTTCGTGTGAGATGCTGCCCTTGGGCTGTTGGCCTCTCCGGAGCCATCTGTGGGGCACCTTGGGGCTGGAACAAAAACACTGAACTGGCAATTCCAGAAACCTTCCCAAACTTCTGCCAGCTTCCTCCAGTAACTTAAGGGTGCACCTGCCCAGCCTCCTTGCAACACTGCTTCCAGTGGAGGTCCCACTTGGATCTCTGAGGGAGCACAGGAATCCTGCCCAGAGACTCAGATTTCTTCTCTCTGCAGTCACAAAGAGTGAGGCTGGTATCAGAGAGGACTCTCTGGGGCTTCTTCTGGAGGCCTGATGCTTTGCTCTTCCCCACGAGGGAAGCAGGAGAGTGCTGCATCTCTCCTGGAGGCTGGCAAACCTTGACTGTCCCTGCCACCCATCCTGCCCTGAGCTGCTCACTCACTCCAGGCTCTTCCTGCTCTCTCCCAGCAGCTTTTCCCCAGTTTTCATTTTGCAGAGAGCAGTTTCTGGCTGCCTGAAGGTGCTGTGGAGGAACCATCTGCTCCTCAGCAATCTTTGCTGTGGTTCTTATCACTCAGGTGTTCAGCTGGAAGTGGCCAAGTTCTTTGGCCCTGAAGAAATGCCCTTGCACAACCCAAATGCCTGCTGCTGTGCCTGACTTGCCACAGACTCGTCCTGCACTAGCTCTTGGCACTGCAAGCCTTTGCCAGCCCCACTCTTTATTCCCCAGTTTTATTGATAAAGCTACTGCCTGCCTTGGGCTGAGTCTCAGGCATCTCCTGACCCTGATCTGTGCCAGCAAACACAAAGTGCCTACGGCTCCAGTACCTGGCCCTGAGTTACAGCAGCCCCTGAACCTTCCTGCTGGCAGCTGCCTGCAGATCTGCCAACAGCAGGAGTGGGTTGGCACCTCCAGTTCCTTGGCCCCATCCTCCACAGCAGCCCTGAGGGATGGCTCAGAGTGCCCAGAAGGAAATCCCAGCAGGAACAGTCTGCTCAGGGGCCTGAGTGCATCCTCCCTGCCCAGGGTCCTTCAGGACTGGAGCTCTGGGGAGGGATCTGCTGCTGCTGAGCTTTTTGGGAGCTGGGAGAGCTCTGGAAGTGCCTCATCAGCACAGGCTGTGGAAATGGGAGCTGGTTTGGGAGCAGGAAGCTGTGTGGGGTTCTGGTAGTGACCAGGCTTCAGCTTCAAGCAAGCCCAGGAACTCAAAGGCAACTCAAAGGGCTGCTCTGCTGCCCAGCTTCCTCACGGCACAGGAGCCTGCCTGGGAGCCAGCTCAGAGTCTTTGTTTTCATTATAGCTGCCCCCAGGCACAGAGGTGTTCTGAGGCCCAGGCAGCAAGTGGAGCCCTGGAGCTGCTGTTGCCTTTCTCCACACAGCATTTAGGAGGCACCACGCAGAGGCCAGTAAACCCAGAAGTAACGAAGGCAGGGATGGGAGCAGGAGAGTCTGCAGTGCAGGGCAGCCCAGGGGCAGTTGGTCTCAGCCTCTGCCACAGCCAGAAATCAGAATTCATTCCTAAGTCATCACTAGTTGAGGGGAGCTGTGCCATGGGGCACAAAACAACCAGCAGCACCCCACAGCCATGCTGCAGCCCACGTCCTGCCCGGCCTGGCCAAGCAGAGCAGCCCAGCTTTGCCAAGGGGATGCAGAAGAAGCATCCCCTGCTCAGCTGCCTCCACCCTGCTCCTCCTTTGCCAGCTGGAATCCTGTAATGCTGCTGAGCAGGGGCCAGGACAGCCCCACGATGGCACCCACTGCCCTTTTCCCACTGCAGCATGGCTGGAGCCAGGCTGCACTGCACAGGATCACCAGGGCGAGATGCAGTGCAGTGACTGCCTCCAGCTGAGGGAATGGCTTTGGCTGCTGGCAGGGAATCTGTGCCTGGCAGGAGCAGAGGGGAGAGGGGGAAGGTGGAGCCGTGGCTCTGGGTGTCCTCCAGCACACTCACTTTGGTGGTGGATGCCAACAGCATGTCCCCAGGCCAGATTCTGACAAGGAGTCCCTTGGGCTGTGCTCCTGCTGCCAGCACATCCCTGAACCATGTCAGTGCCACTAGTGTTCCTGGGCTACATCAGTGCTTCCAGTATGTCCCTGGGTGATGACAGTGGCGCTTTGGTGTCTACAGGCCACACTGAGAGGGCATCCCAGGGCTGGGGGGGGACCACTGGGGCATGCCAGAGCCGTGTCTTGGGTAATCACTGTGACAAGGGCCCCATCACACGTGGAGGAGGCTGGCAGCCTGCTGCAGCAGCCAGCAGCACCCCAGGGGGCTTAGTCCTATCCTTGAACTGAGTGCCAGTGAGGCTTGGCATGCTGCTGGTGGTGACACCTCACGCCAGCACCTGAGGATGGCAGGCTGGGGACTCCCTGCACTCGAGGTTCAGACTTGCCCTCTGCTGCCTGCCAGCACCGCACTGCCTTCTGCTCACTCCCAGCGAGCAGCAGCAGGGATAGCCCAGGGAGGCTGGGGGTATGGGGCCAGGGCTGGCACTGCTATAGGGGCCTGTGCTCCCTCCCCATCTTGTCCTGGCCCCAGCTCCTTGCTGAGCTTTCACTTCCCCAGCACAGGCAACCTGTGCCACCGTGCCCAGGTCCAGCACCACCAGCATCATTCCCACCCTCAGCGCTGGCTCATCCTCCAGCTCCAGGCAGGGGTGTGCACCCCAGCCCCTCCTCTGCACACCTCCACCCAAGGGGTGCTCTGCTGTCAGCACCAGGGCCCAGCACAGCCTCCCACAGCCAGCTTGATAGGGAGTGGACCACTGTGCCTGTCCCTGGCACCCTCCTGCCCCCTCCTGCCCCAGGCACACCCTGGGGCACTGGGTGTGGAGACTGGGGTCCAAGGGAGCCCATTCATGGTGTTGCAGCCCCCACAGCTCCAGGAGGGCTGGTGCTGAGCTGTAAGTGCTGTCAGGCCAGGCCAGGGGCTGGGTGTCCTCATGCTCACCCAAGACCCCACGATGGAAGCACTTCTGATGCTGTTATTAAATGATTCAGTGCATTTCGGCCTCTCGAAGTGCTTCATCCATGTGCCCATCTGATTCATTACTATTATTATCTAATAAAAGATTATCTGACTCACTTTATGCTTCTACCAATTACAAACTGAAATTGTTCCCACTCTGACCTTGCAGCTGCTGGATCTTCTAAAATTAGCCATAATGATGCATTTTATGAAGATAATTAATTAGCTAAACTGAGAAAATTAAGTAGTAGAACTGCTTCACATGCTGCTAATTATCTTTTATTATGTCATCTTTACATGCAAATAAAGAAATATTGTGATTATTTTAAATACTGTTTTCATTAGCTGAGGCACTCGTTAGCGCAGCGATGGCTCCGCTCCTCCATGGCAGCGCTGGGCCCTGGGGACTCTGCTGCTTATTTGCTGCAGGAATCTTCCTTTCAGCTTGAGAAAACACAGTTATGGTGCAAATTAGCTTGACTTTGTTGACTGAGTTTAGCAAGGGCTGTTGGCTGGCAGGAGGGTGTTGGTGATGGCAGGAGATCTGAGAGCCCCAAGGCTTAGAGAATCACAGAAGAGTCTGGGCTGGAAGAGATCTCCAAAGCTCATCCAGTCCAAGCCCTGCACTCAGCAGGGACATCCACTAGAGCAGGTTGCCCACAGCCCTGTCCAGCCTCACCTTCAAGATCTCCAGGGATGGGCCTCAACCCCCTCCCTGGGCAACCTGTTGCAGTGTTCCAGCAGCCTCCTGCTGCAGAACTTGTTCCTCACAGCCAAGCTCAAGCTGCTCTGCTCTAGTTTGCAGCCATTGCCCTCATCCTGTCCCTGCAGGCCTTTGGGAACAGTCTCTCTGCAGCCCCTTCAAGCACTAGCAGGTCACTATTAGGTCTCCCTGGAGCCTTTTCTCTTCTCCAAGCTTCTCACCCCCAGCTCCTTCAGCCTGTCCTTGTAGCAGAGCTGCTCCAACCCCCTGAGCATTTTTGTGGCCTCCTCTGGACCNCACCTGGGCACTGCATGCTCAGTCACTGCCAACCAACACCCCCAGGTCCCTCTCCCAGCTGCAGCTTCCCAACCATACATCCCCAGGTCTGGAGCTCCCCATGGGGTTGTTGTGACCCAGGTACAGGACCTGCGTAGTGGGTTAAAGAACTTCCCCTCCCCTCCCCTGCCCCAAATGAAATTTACCAGACCAGCTTGGATGGATTGGCAGCAAGCTAAAGCTCTATTTACAGCAAAGCTGATTTTCCAAGCATATATACCCAACACAAGTACAGGTATTTACAATTATATACAATTTAGAAATAATGCAGAAATGCAAACTTCTCTTCCAGAGAAAGAAAAGCCCAGAAGGGGCCCAATGCCAGCCCCTCTCTCTCTCCCAGACAGAAAACAACCAGCAGAGCTTGCAGGTTATCTGTTAGCCAAGCTTAGAAGAGGTTAGCAAGAGAAGCAAAGAGATCCAGCACCCAAAGCAGAGGAAAGAATTGTTTATACTTTGGCTTTTTATCTCTCTCCGCAAACCAATGATTGACACAGACTCTATCATTATTTTCTTTCCACAGCAAATGATCTAATTTCTTTCATTAAAATATTCCAATTAGTCTCTTCCTTTGGACGCCACCTTGTACCTGAAACAGAGACTCCTAACAGCTTGTGTTACAC
>WBNM01045867.1:0-10571 GCA_013399055.1 Ramphastos sulfuratus
TTACCATTATATGATTCTATATGAAGTGCTTAGTTTGAGGGAAAAGCCATAATAGAGCATTGTTACTTCAGCTGAAAATGATGGGAACTGTAAATAGTTTTCTTTTTCTTTCTCAATGTTAAAAACAAAACAAAAAAACAACAAAAAAAAAACACCAACCAAAAAAAACCACCAACTATCACAATTGCTAAAAATTCCTGTTCAGCATTTCAGGACATTCTCTTACCTGGTGATCCTGAATCTTCCTGCCCACTACTCTGAATGTGTTGTTGCCTGTATGATGATATATATGAACTCTGCTGAATCCAGTTGATCCACCAGCTGGTACCCATTTCTTATTGGCATCATCATAGACCATTACAGCAGCTCGTGCTTGGCAGATACTCTGTTCACTGTTAAAATACAAGCATTTTAGAGTAGAACATAAAATTCCTTATGGCAAATCAGCATCTTTTTTAACTCATGGGGGCTTTTTTAGCTCAAAAATGTTAAAGCAATACCTTGCTGAAATATCCACCTTTCTAAATACAAACATCACAGGCGCTTTGCTGTTTTGCATTCTGAAAAGTTGTGCTCAAGACAGAGAGGCTTAACTATTAATGAAAGAGATTGAAAAGATATTTGCCTTTTTTAGTTTTTCTTCCACTTTTTCTACCTGTAGATGTTTTTCCCTCCTTTCCCCTCACCACCAAACATGAATTTGAATTAAATACCATAACTGCACACGAATTTCCTGTAAAAGCTGATGAACAAAGAAAGTAGAGTTGCACTAGCTTCACAGAGTTTACACTTTCCAATGGTATTTACTTCTACAGGAAAGGAGGATTGGAAGGACCTTGCTTCTTTAAGCATATTTAGAAGAAAGCACACGCACAAGGGATAAAGTTCAGCATGAAAAAAATCACCTGCTCAAATTAAATGCTTTTTGGTTTTAATGTGTTTTTGTTACAGCTGACATCTGGATCATAGAACAGGTTGGGTTGGAAAGGACTCCCAAAGTCCTCCAGTCCAACCCCCTTGAAGTGAGCAGGGACATCCTCCACAAGATGAGGTTGCCTGGAGCCTTGTTGAGCCTGACCTTGAATATCTCCAGGGTTGGGATCTCAAATACCTCCCTGCACAATTTGCTCCAGTGTTCCACCACCCTCATGGTAGATTGTTCCTAACATCCAATCTAAATATACTCCTCTTTAATTTCAAGCCATTGCCCCCTCATCCTATCACTACAGGCCTTTGTTAACAGTTCCTCTCCAGCATTCTCATAGGGCACTTCAGGTACTGCAAGGTTGCTCTATTGATTACTGAAACATGCTATTTCATCAGGAGTTTGCTATCAGTAGCTAATCCTGATTATGGTAGTCAACTGGAAGCTAAAGGTACAGCCCAAAGTTAAAAGGGAGCACATCATGAATATGATAGAATCACAAGGAAGCAAAACATACCATAAACACACTATTAGGAGAGGAGATAAAACACAAGTTGGCTTTAAGAGAAATGTCTAGATGCAGACAGAAACTGAAAATAGAAAGGAATGATTTCTTATCAGTAAGTTAAACTCTCAACATTCCACTCCAGCACATCCAACATTATAGAAAGCACATGATGCCTGGCTTGCCTGCCATTTGGAAAAGTCAGAAGGCTGCAGAGACTTGCATTCTTCTTAAGTGACAAAATGAAAGAAATGAAATATTTCTTCATATTTTATGAAAGATGAGAAGGCAACTCCCCCATTCTTGGTTTAGTTTGTGCGTGTGTGTCTGTGTGCACATGTGTGTGAGGTTTCGCTGGTTAGTTTGGTGTTGGGGTTTTATGGAGGGGTGGAAGATGTCTGTTGGCTTTTTGGTTTTGGGGATTTTTTTGGGGAGTGGGAGGTGTCTGTTGGTTTTTCGTTTGTTTTTGTTTGAGGTTTTTGGTTGGTTGAGGGTTTTTTTGTTATTTTGGTTGGTTTGGTTTTGGGGTTTTTTTTTGTGGTATGTTTTCCATTTTGTTTGCAGGGGTTTTGGGTTTGGGGTTTTTGTTTGGTTGTTTTTTTAAAAAGACTATGCTGAATTTCCCAGTATCTTATTTCCATCTCCCAGCAGTGTACCCAGCTGTTTTGTTACCTTTCAATACTGACATTTTTGAAAATAACACAGCACCAATTTGTCACACTTTCCATGGCACTCCAACAGCCAGAAAAGTGCTCAATAACTGGGATGTTTTCAAGGCTAAAGGACAAGAGAGGACAGGTTAACCCAGGGAGCTAGTTGAGGTCCCAATCCCTGGAGATATTCAAGGTCAGGCTTAACAAGGCTCTGAGCAACTTGATCTAGTGGAGGATGTCCCTGCTCACTGCAAGGGGGCTGGGCTAGATGGTTGGAGGTCCTTTCCAACTCAAAGAGATCATTAATCTATCACATGCATAGGAGACAAGTTCAGAGAAGGAAATATATTCTTAATTTTAAAAGGCACATATTTTAGTCTCATCACCTCTTCAACAACCAGATCAGAACATAACAACAATGAATTATGTTACAACAGTAACAACAACCTCTAACTAGATTACCCTTTTTTTAACCCAGAGATTAGTTCAATATAGAGACAGTAAAAATATACATCTATACAGAGCTTCTTTTCTAAGAGTAATTTATAGTTTAGAGTGAAAGGACCATATCTGATCCAAGGAGATTAGATGCAGAATAAACAAAATTAGTTACAACTTTCAGATGTTTCAGTGCCATTACAAAAACATGCCACAGGTATATAAGGAGGTTTCCTCATCTGAGGAGAGGACCATGCAAGAACCTACTGGATTTCTTTATTTTTAGTTATGTATGAAAATACTCTAAAGTTCACATCTAGAAAAATTCTGTACTGTTCACAGAGTAGATGACAACCAGCAGCAGTTCTTCTAGAAGGCATTATAGTATTACAGAACACTTGGAAAATTTCTGAACTCAAATTTTTGCTACATTTGAATCTGGATCAATCACAAGCATGATAAAACCATAGCTGACAGGACCTAGATACCAATTTGGAAGCAGAGCCATGTGGTTTGCAGAGTTCTTGCCAAAAAATAACTTCATCTCAATCATGTGTCAGGTTAAAAAAAAAAAAATCATTTAAATTCTATTAAAAATTGAGACTATGAGTATAAAGCTAATAGGTTTGAATTATAATGAAGGTAGAACCAGACAATGATACAATGATCACAAGACTTAATTGAGAGGACAGACTAAGTTCAGATATTCTTATTCAGTCCTTCCACAGGTCTAACTTTTACAACAACGTTTCTACATTATTTTATTTAGGAAGAAAAAACCCCAACTTTTTTATGAGCTATTTGGTATTCAAGTGCCACAATTCACATGTGCAAATAAGATGACCTTGAGTAGAATTTCTAGTTTTTCTCTTAACTATAAAACTATTTTTAGTTCCACTTCTCAGGCTATGCCTTGCAACTGGAAATATTACACAATTTTAAGTCTCGAATACTTCATGCTCCATTTAAAATAAAAGAACTTTCTTAATAGCAAGGGATTAATTTTACCCATATAAAGACATGGGACTACTCGATGATTTTTTTTAAAAAAAAAAAGAGGCAAATAGAAACAATTTTCAGATGACCTATTCCATCACTACACTATAAGCTTCTGCCTTCATTTTACACAGACCTTGTAACTAAATTTTTAATGTTCCAGGTCTGTAATTTTCATGTCCAGGTACCAATTTGAAGGCGACACCCTCCTCTCCTGCCAGCAGTTCCTACCACACATCACTTTGCTTATCAGACTGCAGCAGCAAGACGGAAAAAACAAAGCTATGACTATTAGAAACAAATTAAACCATGACACTATGCCAACCTTTTTCCAGGGTTCAATAAATACACATTACTAGTTGTAGGGAAGATGAATTCCATTTCTTTCTCTTAGTAAAAAGTTCTGCACTCTAAAGTGGTTACATTTTGAAGAAAAGCATAGAGGCATAAGCTTTAGCAAAGGAGAATCCTTAGATTTGCTCTTCAATGTTTCATTTTTTTAATGTTTGAATATAGGATATTACAGCAATTAGTTGCTATACAGTTAAGTATTTGAACCTCTAAAGGAAAAAAGAAAATGGGAAAACCACCACAACACTTAAAAAAAAAAACAGGACGCACAGGTCAACTCCACTAGCTTCAGGGGGCTACACTCCTGGGTTTTTTAAAGAGATTATTTTAGCACTAGTGGGAAATAAATTGCCTACAGTCATGTCACAAGAGAAAAAGGGTCCTCATCTATTTGTCTTGTCATTAGGCCTTCAAAAAGCATCCTACAGAGTTTACTTACTCATCTACAAATCTTCTTGTTTCTGGCAAGCTATTTTGGTGTAATGGTTCCAGAAACCACTGCACTTGGATTAGCCTGCACCTTCCCAACATGACAGCTCCTTAGGGCATGTGGGAAAATGAGAGAAGGGATTCAACTCTAGCTTCAATGGTGGGACCCTAGTTTGAAGGTCTTCATCTTAAGTGATTCTATGATTCTAATGCTGCTGTCAAAAGGCACAGCTGCTCCTGTGCTTACTGACTGGTAACTTGTTAGAGCAGTGGGCCAGGGAACTGAAGTGACAATCTAAACATTAACTAAGAAAAAGGAAGACATCATCTGCTCCCAAGTAAACTTATCACCTTATTACATGGAATTATATGCAGAAAGCACAGAATTCGTTAAAGGGAACAGGATAGACATATATAGATATATGCTGTTAGAATATAGTTTTTTAATTATACATATTTATAAACAAGAATATTCACCCAAGAAATTGTTTACCAAGTCTCAGAAAAACTGTACAAGGTCTCTTCCCAAAGTGTAAAGCTTGACAAATAGCTGGATAAATACATATTAGGACTTGTTCTCCAGACAACGATGTAAGACTCCAATTGTTAAGGCAAACCATTATTCTGGGTATGTCCACCTACAGCAACACCATATAAAGCCAAAGACAGGGTGGTTGTTTTTTATTTGGAGTGGAAGAGTGGGGGGAGGTCTGACACTCAAAAGGCTCACACAAAAAAAACTCACAGTAGTAATGAATCACAAGGATAAGATTAATCTTATGGGAGAATATACTTTCCCCCTCCAGTGATGAGATCATACAGAAAACTCAAAAAACCATAGCAAACTGAACCCTAGCAGACATCATTCTTTTGGCCAGCTGGAATGTGTTCATTCTTTCACATCCCAAGCTCTTAACCTCAATGCACAGTCTGCTGACCTAAGCCTTGGTTTTGTTTCTCCCCCCCCAAAATGTGGATGCTCAGTTTTCCTTTCTCAATAACTAAAAAAAGATAAACAGACTTAAATGACCAAACTCATATGGAAAACAGCATGAATGCAGCCACAGAAAAGATCACTAAAATGCACTAGCAAGAGCAAGAAAAAGCTACAGTCGCTCTCATTCTCAACATTTAGTATTTTTGTTAGTGATGTAACTACCCACTACCACTTCTGGTGATTCAGGGTGTTGGGGGTTTTTGCTATGTTCTCAATTTGCAGAAACATAACAACATGTTCTTAAATGTGCAGGCTTTCTGGGCCAAGGAGGAATGGGAAGAGACGCTGATTCATCAAACGCCTGTTTAGGACTTTCAAACCATGTGGCGTAAAGCTAGAAAGAAACCCCAAACATTTCCAATACTAACACTTTAAAATACACATTTAAAAAAAGAAAAAGCAGCTAAATGCAGGTCCAGATATCAAGTTTTATATCTTGGCAGTGGCATTTTTCAATATGATTTTCACTGCTTGCTCCAGAATCCCAACTGGCACACCACAGTCAAAATGTGTGTTCTGTGCACATTTATAGTGATTTAAACCACACACAAAAAAGCCAACCACCCAGCAACAACCCCCCTCAAACTGTGTACTGTACCACTTTCTATTAACCAAAACAGACACTTTGTAGATAAAGTTGTCATGTACTCTAAGCTGCTCATTTGTCTTAACTCAATAATTTAACTACTTGTTAGCTAATCTGAAAGCTTCCAGTGCTCTCAACATGCTCCTCATGTTATAGAGCCATAGAATTGCTTTTGTTGGAAAAGACCTCAAAGATCAAAGAATCCAACCCTCAGCCTAACACCACTACTCACTCTAAACCATGTCCCAAAGTGCCATGTGCTCACACTTCTTTAACATCTCCAGGGACAGTGACTCCACCACCTCCCTGGGCAGCCTGTTCCAATGCCTGACTGCTCTTGTTGCATAGAAATTTTTCCTCATATCCAACCTAAACCACCCCTGATACAATTTCAGGCCATCTTCTCTCAGTCTATCACCTGATAACTAGGGAGAAGAGACCAACTGCCACCTCACTCCAACCTCCTTTCAAGGAGTGGTAGATCTGCTGAGAACCAGGCTGAACTCATTGGCAGATTAGTATTTATGTTGGCATTAGTTGGTGGGAGGTTGGTGGGAATACTCAGAGAGGAACTGTGGCTCAATTAGGTTCTTAACTCATAATACTCTGCTTTAATTTCACTCATTTTTTGAACTTTAGCACTTCAGCCAAAAGCAAATCTCAGAGGAAGCAGAGTGTAAGCCTGCCAAAGAGACCAGAATCCACATCATCAACAGGACATCATGAAAAAAAAAAGTCCACTTCAGATCAGCAAAGGTGAACAAAAAGTTTTTGATAAGAACTAATTTTCTCTACATCTCATGCTCAGTTGAAAGGTTAAGAATATCAACTTTTTCTTCATTTCTAAAAGCTACCTCAATTTGCTGTTGCAGTGGAACATTACATGTTTAGTACAGCAGCAGAAGGAACTACACCATGCTATGCTACTTGCATCCAACTTCAAATGCTATAGTGTGCCCACTCCAGCACTTCAGCTAGTACAGAATTTACTTGCTATTTTGTTTTTAGAATTAGACTAAATTGAGACCAGCTGATTTATCTGAATGGTTTTCATACAGATTCTTCTTCAGACAGAATAGTTCCCTGAGAACAAGAGTGGTTGTTGATTTCTTCTAGCAGGTCAAACTCAAAGAAGAGTTGCTGTTCAACTAGGAGGTGAGTGTGAAGGCAGTAGTTCCAGATTGCCTAACATCTCTCCTGCTAATGAGTTAGTACTTGCCTGTGCCTGGAAAACTTTTGATTGATAACTGAGAGATTCATTCATCTCTCCCACTTTTTCTTCTCATGAATTACTCAGAATATAGATTAGCTGCAACAACAGAAACCAAAAAGGGAAATCCTTCATGGGAAAGTTTCAACTAGGAATAAAACTACTACTGCTGAGGAGCAAGGAAATCTGAATCTAAACACTGGAATTAATAGCTGGCAAAGGAAAGGTGCTTTGAATGCTGAAACAATCCATTCTGGAGCTCTCTTTAGTACACAGTTTATTGCAGTTAAACTTTCTTCGCTCCATGAACACCTTCCACTGAAAGAAAATTGCTCTTCATCTCATGTATAAAAACTTCTTTTTTTTTCTTTAATAAAAACATTAATTTAAGAGGAGTCTGCTCTTGGATCAAGTGCAATTTGCAGAATAAATTTATCTTTTGGCTATAAATCTCTTCCTTCAAAATTTTGCAGTTGCAGCCTGTTACAGCAGCAGGTGAATATCAATAGGTGAAGAAAATCATTGCAGGACATTCAGGCAGAAAAACCAAACAGAACAGTAGCTTGATGCCAAATGAAAGCATGCTTTTCACATTAAATCACCAGCTTACAAGGGTTTTTTTTCCAACTGTTTCATATACCATATTTGAGAGTATTTCATAAAATGGACAAAGTAATTTTGAGTTGGCAATTCAGTATTTTCTCTAGGTTTGTCACCTGCTGATTCACATGAAAATTCACTTATTCTCTGAAAGGGAGTCAGGGATATCTAAGAGAGGATATGACGACTGTCAAATCAAAAAATAGCCAGACTACAAAAACAAACCTTAACAAAATGTAAGGATTGACAGGAACTAACAGCAGACTAAAAACCATGGATGCTGAATACCATAAAACCAGTTGCATTTACAATGGTTAACTGTGTATGTAATATGCAATGAGGTGTTATAATATTAATGCTTTCATATTGTACATGTGACTAGTTAAATTAGTTTCAATCTCCATCCTAAACTTTGAATTCATAAATACTCTCTGAAGTCCAATTTTCATCTCAAATTGAAGATGATGTTAAGATACCTAACACATATACATTTGTGACAAGAAGCTATTTACTATTTTGCCAGTGCATAAAGTCACTACTCAAAACCTAAAACTGAAGAGACTGATTACTCCAAACCCAGTATCAGTTTTAAAAATGGGAACAGAAACTAAAATCATTTTGTATTATACAGAGAGGAAGGAGAGGGTTTTTTTGCAATTAGTTCGGCTGACAAAAGAAATGACTATTTCATGTCTTGTTTTTCAAAAAGATAAGTTTTGTAACTTTCATCATCCATAGTACATGTTGGCTTTAACAAAACTAAAACCAGAGATACTCAAAACTATTAGCACAAATCCAGGCTGGGTGGTGAATGGCTGAGAGCAGCCCTGGGGGTCTGGGTTGATGAAAAGCTCAACATGNAAACCATGACCCAACTCAGGACTTCATCTCTATCACTTAACTTTCCACATGTTACCTGCTAATCTTGATTATTTTTTTTTCACCTTTAGTAGTTTGTATTACTGCACTATCCAGGCATTCATCTACTTTCACATCTCCTAAGAGGACCAGTTTTTCCACAGTTGGCACTTAAGGTTCAAGGTTCTCTTTCAATTTGGATTGAAAAAACACACAGCACTACAATGTTGTATGCCCAAAAAGCATGCTTAGCCTTGGTACAGACAATATTTTGGATACTTAAAACAAGATGTGAGGTTTTAAATCTCGATGAAGAATTCAATTTAATAAACAAAGTTTACTGTCAAAAAAATACCACTTTTACTTAGAGTGCCAAGTTATCAGATGGAGAATTAAGAGCTTGGATATACTGGAATTTTATAAACAAGATTTGGTCACTGCCTTTTATGGAAATCTAGTGATAGCCTCAAGGAAAATACTTTTTATTTCAAGCCTTCATTTTTTAGCTTTAATATAAATTTTTTCAATGAAGCAACAAAATATTTTCACATTTTCTTCTAGAATTTTCTAGATACAATTAAAGAATCACAAAGGGTTTTTTTCCCCCAATAAATGACTATAACAGATGTTTTGAAAAGTTCACACCTACACAGAGGCTGGCTACTTCATTACAGATGACATTCAGGTTGAAAGGGACCCTCAAAGATCATCTTGTCCAACCCCCCTGCAGTGAGCTGGGATATCTTTAACAGGTTGCTCAGGTCTACAGAAAGTCTGGTCTTGAATGTCTCCAGCTACGGAACTTCAACCACATCTCTGTGCAACCTGTTCCAGTATTTTACCACTCCCATTGTGAAGAACTTCCTCTTTACACCCAATCTAAACCTATCTTGCTCCACTCTAAAACCACTGCCCCTTATTGTATTGCTACAAGCTCATCTACAACAGCCCTCTCCCAGCCTTCCTAAGTGCCCTTCAGATGCTGAAATGTAGCTGTAAGGTCTTCCCAGAGCCTTCTCTTCTCCAACCAAAAGTCTTTCAGCCTATTTTCATAGGTGAGATCCTCCAGTCTCTTGATGATCTTTGTGGTGCTCCTCTGGACCCACTCCAGCAGGTCCATATCTCTCATGTTGGGGGCCCCAGAGCTAGAAACAGTACTCCAGATGAGGTCTCACCAGAGCAGAGCCAAGGGGCACAATCCCTTCTCTCAATTAGAATGTATTTGAAGTGGGGCAGAGGTTGGAATCTTTCTAGGCATTAGATTCATATTAGTAAAATAAAGTAGTATATTTAGGCCACAGAACCATGAAATAAGATAATTCAGTTTACATTTCGTCCATGCCCACATCCATATTCTTGTTTTGTTTGATCCTCTTACACAGGGTGTTCTCTTAGACATGGCATTTTTGGTAATTTATCCAGATATTTTTCCTGAAAATACTACATTGTTACAATCAAATCCATTTTTCCACTGATTCTTCAAACATATTTCTCAAAGGCATTTACTACTTGACTTAACACTAAAAGGTTAAGCAGGATCTAAACAGTAATTGAAACAGATTACATTTCCTCCATGCAGATTCGATACAGTGGCATTGCAAGCCAGAGGTTTTGCCACAGTCAGGATAATACTCCATGGATAGTGCTGTCACTCAGAGTAAAACAGAGACAGGAGATTCCTACCATGATCTTTCATCCATATTAAGTCAGATTTTTACCCCAAATCAAAATCAGTTTCTCATTTTGCCTACCTGCCTTTCAACAAAGCTAATGGGAAAAGCAAGCTCTGCGGCACGCTCTAGAATGAACCAATTTGTAAACATCATAGTGTGCTGTAAATGAACAATGCTAACAGTCATAAAATCAATTCCTTTACAGAAGAACAACAATCATCAGAGACCTAAAAGCTAAAAATCTTTCAGCTTGAAGGTCTTTAACTCTGGGACCAAAAGCTAGCCAAATACATCACTTCTTTCCTACAAACAGTCTATTCTTGATGGCTTCATAGAATTGTTTTGGTTGT
>WBNM01045868.1:0-13504 GCA_013399055.1 Ramphastos sulfuratus
CTCCCCCCCTTTTCCCTTTTTGCCCTCCCTCCTCATTTCTTTTCCCTTTTCCTTTTTTTATTTTTTGCCCTCATGGCCTTTTTTCACCTTTCCATCTGCTGGTAGATTACCAGCCCTCCAGCACAGGAACTGGATCTGACTTCCCTTACAATAGGCTTGCAGACACCCTGGAATCCCATGATTTTACTTTGGGAATCCTAAATTCCCGCTGGCTGGTTTGAAATAAGAAAGAGTGAATTGTCTGCTTTTGGCCAGGAGAGAAATGAATTGTATTAAACTGCTTCCAAAGTGCATTAAATGCTCTTCTCCAGTGTGATGTGGAGTAATTACCTTACTTTATTTCTGAGCTTTGCTGCTCCAGAAGGACAGGAGAGGCTTTCACTGCAAACCTTGACACTATTTCAGTGAATAAGTAGCTAATAATTGCCCAGGGCAGTGGCCACCCCTCTGTGTTGCCCTTGCAGCAGTTGCTGGATCAGCGTTGGTTTGCAATTACTCCTGCAGTTAAAATTGAAATTGATTTTCTTAGAGAATCAGAGACTTTGTTTGGCTTTTTTTTTTTTTTCCTGTGTATTGCTTGGAGTGGTGCAGTGCAGAAGATGACAATGATCTCTGAAACCAGCCAAAGAGTAAAAATCAACTTAAGATTAAAGTTTAATAAGGTTGTTAGCCATTGCTAAATAGTTAATAGATATATTACAACCGCTTACCGTACAAATATTGCCTATAAATAATGGCCAGGTTTTTATTTGCATTGTAATTAAGAACATGCTAATTCCAGATGATACCTCACCAAGTGCAATGAAAATGATGAAAAGTAATCAGATGACTGGTAGGGTACTTCTGTTTCTAATAAAATAGATTTTTCCCAAGCATCAGGAGCTGGAAAGCAGGTAGGAATCTGCAGATAAACATTGGAGCAGGGATGTGAAATACAACAAAGGCTAAAAGGAACAGTATCCTAACAAAGAAAGGAAGGAAGAAATGAGGGTGTTAGCAAGATAATACTCAGGTGCTCATGAATAATTGTTTTATGCAGGGATACAGGAAAAAAATGCTGATGATTATTATTATTATTGACAGCAACGGTGGAGTATCCATCTCTGGAGTCATTTAAAACCTGCCTGGACGTGTTGGAGGTTGGACAAGATGACCTTTAAGGGTCCATTCTAACCTAATGCAATCTGTCAATCTGTGGTGCAATCTGTTTTCCTGTGAGACCTTCTTCAGGTGAACATGTCTTGGCAGGGGGTTGAATTCAATCTCCAGAGGTCCCTTCCAAACCCTAGCATTCAGTGGTATTGAAAGTTATCTATGAATTTATCTAACTGATCAGAGACCCTCACTTGTGCTCAGCACCACTTCTGAGGCTCAGTATAAGCTGTTATGACAACACTTAGTAAGTTTTTGTCAATTTATTTTGTTTTAAACTAAGACTTAAATACATTACAGAACTCTTTCAGGTACTTGTTTCATTTGTATTTGATATTTTTACTCTATTTATTTCTCTGTATTGGTTTTTCTCTATTTTTCTCTATTTGTTGTTTCTCTTCAGCACCCAGGTTTTTAACAGTTGCCTATTTTCATTTTCACTTCCACATGGAAGCAGAGTGTTTAACCACCAGACATTAAACTTTCATGTGTCCCTTCCATCTCTCCCCATGCTAATTAAGAAGATAGTATTCTGTAATTATCTCTCTCTTCAGTGACTCATCATTTTCCCTGGTTTATGGGGACAGTCATAGCAGATCCCCCTGGAATTCATGTGCTTCTCTGAAAGGAGGTTTGGGCTGCCTTGGCAGGAGCTAGGAGCATTTTGATTGGAGGAGACCTTTAAGATCATCAACTCCGTGGGGGAATGGGGAAGAGATGGTGGAGGACGAAGAAAGGACTGATTGTAGATGAGCAGCTGTCCTGGTGACCAGCCAGAGAAGGGGTCACCAGGAGATGGCAATCAAATTCATCCACACTTCTAGCAGTTCCTATACCTAAAAAATGATATTAAAATACCTTTGAAAGTTTAGCAGTTGCTCCATGTTCAATTTTTTTTCACTTACAAGGCTGCCACAATAGTTTCTCTGGGTGGGAAATTCACCCTTTGACTGTTGCAGACATGTTAAATAAATTACTCACCAAATGGCTAGATAAACACAGAAATATGACCAAAACCATTGGCCAGTTAGAGAAAATGCTATCAGAAGGAAGTAGTATGTCGAGTGCTGGATTATCTGGCAGGGGCTGGATTTGCAGATGTGATGTCTTTATGTGAAGGAAAATGAAGACACATGTACGTGTTGGGGAAAAGAGTGGTGGACTTTACAGGTCAAGATGAGCATCTATAAAATGATGCCATGGACAAAACAAAGTTTGTCTTCAGTTTTCCTGAGCATTTAGGAACCATCTAGAGAACCTTGTTGTGTGATGGATTGACTTGCATCTGCAGCCTTGACTTGAGCAGACAATTAAAAAAAAAATTATAATTCTGACTAGCAATGAAACATCCCTTTGATTGATGGCATCATTAGGGGAAATAGGACTGAATATGGGCTACTGAGTATTTTCTTGCAGGCATAAGCCGTTTTTTGGTACCCGTTACAATGCTTGTTACAGGGGACCCTATCTTATTTACATTTCATGGTAGTCAGCGTTATCTTAGTGCAACCACAGCTTCCATTCTTGTCACAATTTCATAGTTACTATGAGGGTCCTGAAGGCTGCCCAGAGAGGTTGTGGAGTCTCCTTCTGTGGAGACTTTCAAAACCAACCTGAATGTGGTCCTTTGTTGACCTGCCATAGGTGATCCTTCTTTGTCAGGGGGGTTGGACCTGATGATCTCTGGAGGTCCCTTCCAACCCCTAACATTCTATGATTGTGTGAATCGTACAACAGTTTTGGTTGAAAAGAATCTTAAAGGTTATCTAGTTCCAANACACAGAGAGCACGGAAGCAGGGGAGAAAAAAGAGAACAAGAAGATAAAGAAGGAAGGCAATATAGAGAGAGCACGATTCCCAGGTTGCTCAAGCCCTAATCCAGCCTGATGTCCAAGGAGGGAGAATCCACAAGCTCCCTGGGAATCCTGTTCTGGTGTCTTACCACCTTCATTCTAAATAATTTCTTTTTGGTATCCAGACTAAACCTCCCCTCTTCCAGCTTAAAGCCATTGTCTCTCTTCTTACCACCCTTGTAAAAAGTCCCTCCCCAGCTTTCTTGCAGGTCTTGTTGTTACAAAGTTCTTTTGATGTCAGGGAGCAGCCACCCAGGTGGCCTTTTCCTTTCATGTTCATACCTAAGAACTCCCATCAGGTGCAGAAAGAATAATGCTCTTGCCTGGACAAAATCAGTGAGGGAGGAGGTGAGATCTAAACTCATTACACAGGAGAAAAGGAAATTCAAGGAGAGCTTATCTGGTGGAGGTTGGGGGATTAGACTGGAAATAAGAGGGCTCATAACACACAGAGATAACCTAGTGTTGTTTTGTGTTTGATCTCAATTACTTGGGCTCATGTAGAAATAAATATTTTAAATTGAAAGTAATGCAGATCTTAAAGGTAGCAATAAAAACCTCTGTGCTGCACCTCAAAAGAATAGAAAATTTCTGAGTGTTCTGCTAGGCTGTGCCTGCCACAGAATAACCTTGAAAATGGCCCAGAAAGGGGAATTTACAATTTTTATCACAATTTATGGGGCTGTTTAGCTTGGAGTAGAGAAGGCTGAGAGGAAAGCTGATCAATGTTAATTACATGAAGGGTGGGCGTCAAGAAGAAGAGACCAGACTCTTGGTACTCAGTGAAAGGATGGGAAGCAGTAGATACAAACTGGAACACAGGAAGTTCTACCTCAGCATGAGGAGAAACTTCTTTACTGTGGGAGTGACGGAACCCTAGAGTGGGCTGCCCAGAGAGGTTGTGGAGTCTCCTTCTCTGGAGCGATTCCAAACCCCCCTGAATGCGATCCTGTGTAACCTGCCCAAGTCACCCTACTTTGGCAGGGGGTTAGACTTGATGGTCTCCAGAGGACCCTTCTGACCCTTACCATTCTGTGACTATTCTGAGTTACAGGATTGTTTTATTTGCTGACTTTTACTAACAATTTATTGTTCACTAAACACCAGAAAAATTGTGGATGCTATTATCATAATCCATCAATGGATTTTTTTTTTTTTTTTTTTAGCAGATAGGGAAGGAGAATGGACAAGGAGAGAAGTCATTTATGGAATCAGAACTTCTAATGGCTCTTCAGCCTGGAGAAGAGAAGGCTTCGAGGAGACCTTAGAGTAGCCTTCCAGTATCTGAAGGGGGCCTACAGGAAGGCTGGGGAGGGACTATTTACAAGATCTTGCAAGGACAGGACTGGGGGCAATGGGTTTAAACTGGCAGAGGGGAGATTTAGACTAGATTTTAGGAGGGAGTTCTTTCCAGTGAGGGTGGTGAGGCACTGGAACAGGTTGCCCGGGCAGGCTGTGGCTGCTCCCTCCCTGGAGGTGTTCAAGGCCAGGTTGGATGAGGCCTTGAGTGACCTGTACTAGTGGAAGGTGTCCCTGCCTATGGCAGGGGGTTGGAACTAGATGATCCTTGAGGTCTTCTTCCAACCGTACCATTCTATGATTCTATAATAGCTGTAAGAGCAGATTTGAGTTGTTAAAAAGAGACATTCATATGCCAGAAGGAAAGAGTAAATGTTTTTTGATCTATTTTTACTTTCTCTGGGGTTTGAGAGAGATGCTCTTGTTGTTTTATGTAAGCGCTCTACAACTACTTGAAAAAAATATGTTGGAGTGATGTGGGGGTTGATCTCTTTTACCTAGTAACAGGTAGAGGAAATGGCCTCCAGTTGTACCAGGGGTGGTTCTGGTTGGATATTAGAAGAAATTTCTTCAGTAAAAGGGTTCCCAAATGACCATGGTTGTCCTAGGTTGATGATTGGACTCTATGATCTTAGAATTGCTTTGGTTGGAAAAGATCTCTTAANTCCCCATCTCTGGGGGTGTTTTAAAGCTGCAGAGATGTGATGCTGAGAGACATGGCATAGCACCAGCCATGGTAGAATGAAATAACAATTGGATTTAGTAACCTTAAAGGTCTTTTACAGCAAAAATGATTCAGCGATACTGAGTTACTGAGTTTGGTTTGGTTTTGTTTTCTTAAGCATCACAGTATCTGAAAATACCACTCAATGAAATTAAAACTTGGGATTTAACTGTGATGCTCAATATAATGATTTTGAAGAGGTTTCTTCCTTGAGTAGAGTATCGGCTTCCCAAATGCAAATCCTGATATTATGTGATATTTTTAGGAGTGGTGTTTATTACCTACCAAAACCTTTAATGCCTGAGCAATTTTTATATGAAGAATATGTTGCAAAATCTTCAGTGAGGATGGTGATGAACCCATGAAATTGGAAAATGAAACTCCAAATGTTTTTTTTTGTTTTCTTCAACAGAATTTTGCATATCCATTAATGCATTTAAATGACAGAATTATATCCACTGTGCTACATGGTCCTCTCTAGCAATATTATGTTTTGCTACCAAGTTTTATGTTGCCCTATTTTAATTAAGTGGTGTTTTTTTTTTTTTAATAGGGGAGCTTTGTTGCCTGCATGACTGCCATTTTAAGACAAATGGAGGATTATCACTATGCTCATTTAATCAAGACTTTTGGAAAGATGAGATCAGATGTTGTGGTAAGTTTTAACATGTTTTGTCTGTTTATAAGGTTGTCCAGCTTCTGTTTGTGGGTTTTTTCCCTACTGCTGTTTGTTAAATACGCTTGTGAAATGTAACCAGAATGTCTTTGATATGCAGGCCAGGTTGGATGAGGCTTTGAGCTACCTGGTCTAGTGGAAGGTATCTCTGCCCATGGTGAGAGGAGCTGGAATTAGATCCTTTCTTTAAGATCCTTTCCAACCCAAAACACTCTATGAGTCTATGAATGAATCTCTACTAATATGATGATTCCCCCACCTTGGAAGCCAGGTTGGATGGGGCCTTGAGCAAGCTGGTCTACTGGAGGGTGTCCCTGCCCATGGCGAGGGGGGTTTGGAACTGGATAATATTTAAGGTCCCTTCCAACCCAGATCATTCTATGAATTTAATATAAAAATAATTTTAAAACACTATGACTCAAACTTATTTCCTGAATTTGCACAGGGCAGAATTAACCTCTCTGCCACACACAGCTCTTCAATATTTTAAAAAGCAAGCACTGACGCAATGCATTTAAGACAATTAAAAGGAAAACATTAGAAAACAGCAGTGCTGAGCCATTACTAAAAATCTGTTTTGTTTAAGGAGAGAAGGAAAAAAAATAAACCTTTCTTGAGGAAAACAACTTCCAGCATTAAATCTTCCAGATGTCCACATTTCATTTGTTTAAATAGCTTTTACTTACAGATCTGCTCACTCTCAATTTTATAGGAGGCATTTTAACCTTAAAGATGTCCTTAGTTGTTAAATAAGCAATAATAATTGAAATTTGTCTTCTCGGAGTCGTTTGGTAGCCTAAGCAAGCCAACAGCACAACTTAATTAGAACATAATAGAAGAGAGCTGTAGCGAAGGAGCTAAGTCTCTAATGACCTGCAACTATCATTGCCATATGGCAAGTGCACGCTGCAGAGTAGCGACCAAACTTGTTGGCTGAGGTCCATCAATTAGTGGATGACCTGCAGCATTACCCACTCTGGTGCTGGGGCTGTTGGGAGGGGTTTTAGGCAGCATTCACCTGTGTTTTAGTCTAAAGAGCAGCTTTTTTTTTTTTTAGATTTGTAGGATTAGAGAATGGTTCTGGTTGGAAGGGACCTTTAAAGGTCATCTAGTCCAACCTCCCTGCAGGAACATCTTTGACTAGATAGGTTTTCTCAGAGCATTGTCCAGCCTAGCCTTGAATGTTTCCAGGGATGGGGCCTCTGCCACCTCTATGGGCAACCTGGGCCAGTGTTTCACCACCTTCTTGCGTAAACACTTTCTTCCTTCTATTTAGTCGGAATCTCCCCTCTTTTAGTTTAAAACTGTTAGCATCACAGAGTCATTTTGTTTGGAAAAGACCTTTAAGATCATTGCATCTAATCATTAGGCTTCTTGAGTCCAACCATTAAGATCATTGAGTCCAACCTTCAGTGTAAAAAATGTCTTTTTTTTCTATCTAGTCTAAACCTCCCCTCTCTTAATTTATAGCTAATGGAATCATTGAATTGTTTTGACTGGAAGAGACTTTTAAGATTATTGAGCCCAGCCATTAGGATCATTGAGTCCAACCATTAAAAGTTTCCTTCTTCCAAACCCAAAATAACAAAATCCAAGGTCTTCTCCTTGTGTAATTTGTTTGGATCTTCCCATTTTCCTTTATGTCTTCAATTTTTGTTCTTCTCACTTCTGCCTGTAGTCTGCAAGATTTGAGCTCTTTACCCTGTGCTAGAGCCTCTGGTGCTCATTTTCTTTGTGCCCGATCAGGCATTACTCAGGCGTAACACAAAGGTGTTGATTGAAGAAAGGAAAGATAAAAGTCCAACTGCAAAGAAGAGCAGCAGATGGGCATCAGTATATTGAAAGGCTCCCTTCCCAGTTAGTCTGCTTTGGGGACCTCAGAACACTTCCATGGATAGTCAGTTGGTTTTGCACTCATAACAAAACATTCCCAAGTTAAATGCATCTAAATGAAGTGAAAATAATAGTTCTAGCATACAGAAAAGACAGGAGAGTTAAGGTTAATCAAGCCAAATATTTCTGTGCTTTTAAAGTGGTTCAAACCATTTGGCTCTGGAAAAGGCAAACTGATTATAGGGTTTTACGGGGAAAAAGGTAAAAGCAGTTTGCTCTTCAAATGTGTAATGGAAAACAATGCAGAAAGAAAAGTACTGGTTAGGAAATCTGTGATTATTCAAAGACAATGAAAGTGTTTATCTTGAAGTCTCACTTTTTTTGGTCTGAATTGTCTGAAAGGTGGCTCTGTAGGTCAGAACTTTTTTGGTGAAAACAAGGGGGTAATTACCTATTTGAAATTTGGCAAGTGGTCTGTTTATAATGGCTGGTTTTTAACAGTGTGATTTATGTGCATGCAATGCACTGGGACACATGAAAAATCTCTTCTTTGTTTTGTCTTGACTCTTGGTATATTCATCCTTTTCTGCATGTTTTGGGTTGTGTAGCTGGAATTGCTCTGGACTCTTTAAATCCTTTTTTCCATACATGCTGTGTGACTACTTGTCTTCCACCATTATGCCACTTGCCCCTGGTTTGTATTAGCAGATCTGCGAAGTTAAGCTTGATCATTTGCTGCAGTGCTTTTTATATCTTTAATTCAAATTGTTGTAGAGGTTTAGGCAGGAAGCAGGAATTATAAAACTAGAATTATTTTCATTTTCTAAAAAGTCTCGCCCCCAAACTGCATACAGAACTAGTTTAGGTTTATTTACAAACTCTAATTCGGTCAGGAATTCTTCACAGATGTTAGGGGCAAATTTAGAGATTTAGGATGAAGTCAGAAAATGGAAAAGGCTAAGCTACAAACATAACTTTACCCCACTATAAATCAGGCTGAGCAGAGAGTCTAAGGGAAGCAGCTTTTACTCAGGGAGGTGAGATAGGCGATGATCTCTTGCAGATTTCTCTGCCGGCAGCAGCCTCTCTCAAGTGCAAGCAATATCCAATTGTTGAGGATCCACTCTGCAAAAGTCTGATCAGCCTCCACGAGGCAAAGATTCGTGGAGCGGCACTGCCTCAGCAGCACAGGGGGGAAATCCAAATTGCTGGTGTCTTCCTCAGCTCGGGGCAGCAGCAGGAAGTTGGGCTGCACAGTGCGAGCCGAGAGAAAGGCAGCTCTGGGTACCGCCGGCAGCTCTCTCTCAAATGGACCTAAGGACTTGCCAGGCTTGCAGATTTGCACAGAACAGTGCAGAAGTGGGGGCAGTCCAAAAGCAGGGAGAGTGCAAAAACAGGAGCCATGCAAAAGTAGGAGCTGTCCAAAGCAGAGATGGTCTAAAGACAGGAACTCTGTCAGGGCAGGAACACCATGCCTCTTCCCTCACTCTGTTTATGGTTTTCCTAGACCAAGTGTTCATTTGCCATTTATAGTGGGCCCAAAGAACCCAGCCAACCACCAGCTCGACTGCAGCGCAGGCTCCCACACGAGTCCCTACACGTGTGGAAAAAGGTGCCTTTTGCTGTTCCCCCCTTCAAGCCCGCAGTGGGGGGGAGAAAGCAGTGTTTTGTGCCTGCTTCTTGCCCCATTCAAACCTCCTAGAGATGGGGAGGGGAGAAGGAGGAATTTGGAGTGCTCCACACCAAAAATATACCTTTAAAATGTTTTAATGTTGTTGATTGTGCTGGTTTGAGGCTAATGGGAATATTTTAATAGAGAAAATTATATTATAGGCTGTGAAAAGAAAACATTGGTGATGTCTACTTCATTCATAGGCTTGCTGAGATGGATAAGTGATGTGGGTTTGGGAGTTACCCGCCCCCCCACACTTTGTAAAATGACCCAGGCTAAAACTCAGTCAGCTGGAANTAACTATTTGTGTCTATTGTGTATATATCTGCTTGTATATTGTGCTAAGCTGTAAATATAGCTTCATCTCTTAAGTTCCAGCTGGCTGAGTCTAATCTGGGTGATTTTATGAAGTGTGGGGGGCAGGGAACTCCCAAACCATCACATTGATTAAATAAATAGGGTAGTGGCCAATAAAATGCATAGTAACTTGTTAAAACACTTCATGGCTAATATGTTAATGGTAGATAATGCAACTTAAACTGAGTTTAAAACACAAAGAATTACAGAATGATGGAATGTATTGACTTTGAAGGGACTCTTGAAGGTCATCTTGTCCAACCCCCTGCAGGAAACAGTGGCATCTCCAAATAGATCAGGTCTCTCAGGGTCCCATAAAACTTGACTATGTATGTCACCATGGATGGGGCCTCAAATATCCATGTGTGAAATGTGGAGGTATAATAGTGGTATATTGTTAATCCTATAGTAAAAAGCAACTAGAGCATGTAAACTAATTTTTCTGCTTTTTTTAAACATAAGTAATACTGAGTTATCATTTGAGACAGAAGGATGACAATAGCAACCCAATTTCTCTGTTTAAGAGAAGATCTCTCATAACTTTTGTCAAGGGTCAGGGCTGGGCTGGCCACGAGATGAGTGTCAGAGGCGCTCCATGACTACCTCTGCCTTCCAACGCAAAGAGAAAGGGAAGGAGGGAGAGAGCCTGATGGGGTGGGAAAGAAACTCAACCAGCTGGGGTAGAAATGATAACAATAAAATGAAACAGAGACAAAGAGACACAAACCAATATGGATCCCAATCCTTGTTGGCAGTGATGGCACTATCGACACCACTGATTCTGGGGACAGGCACTGGACAAGTTCCCTACTGGACTCAGCAACAGATGGGAACTGGATTCAGGAACACGCAGATTGGGATGGAAGGCAACATGGATGGAGTCCTCCTGGGACACCAGCCAGTGAAGAGGAGGCTTAATTCT
Organism: Ramphastos sulfuratus; assembly: GCA_013399055.1. Classification (NCBI taxonomy): domain Eukaryota; kingdom Metazoa; phylum Chordata; class Aves; order Piciformes; family Ramphastidae; genus Ramphastos; species Ramphastos sulfuratus. The sequence goes on from WBNM01045868.1 coordinate 10,489, forward strand.
GTTGGTCACTCAGCTTTTTTATGTTGTATATGACATCCATGGGATGGTCGTTGGTCAGTTTAGGGTTACCTGTCCTCTCTGCTCCTCCCAATTTTACTTGTTAAAACTTTTATGTAGTTGAGCTTTTTGTTTGGTCAGTAATTAGCTCAGTTGATACAGAGCATTATTTAAAGTACCCTTGTGAAAGCAGGATTATTAAAATGTAAATACAAGTAGATTAAATGTAGAGCTGAATCAGCAAAGTAGGTCAAATCACAAGTGGCACAACCTCCAGGGTCAGTAACAAACAGGAATCATCAACAAACTATCTGAAAATTCATCCACCCGCACATGGAGCTGGGTCAGCAAAGTGTGCAGAGGCTGAACAGCTGACATCCATGGCAAATAGGGTCTAACCAGCACATCAGGGGAGGTTCTGCTCACCCTCTATTCTGCCCTAGTCAGGCTACAGCTGGCATCCTGGATCCAGTTCTGGGCTTCCCAATTCAAGACAGACAGGGGACTACTAGGGAGAGTCCAGTGGAGGCTACAAAGATACTGAGGAGCCTGAAGCGTCTCTGTGAGTGGGAAAGACTGAGACCTGGGACTGATTTAGCCTGGAGAAGACAAGCCTGAGAGTGGATCTTCTCAATGCTCAGCAAGAGCTAAAGGGTGGGAGGCAAGAGGATGGAGCCTGCCCATTTTCAGTGGTGCCCAGTGACAGGGAAAGGAGCAACAGACAGAAACTGGAACCCAGAAGGTTCCATCTGAACACAAGGAAAATATTCTGTCCTTTGAGGGTGCTGGAGCCTTGGAGCAGGCTACTCAGAAAGGTTGTTGAGCCTCCTTTCCTAGAGAGGTTCCAAACCCACCTGGACATTGTGATTCCAGACAACCTGCTGTGGGTGACCCTGCTGTAGTAGTGGGGTTGGACTAGATGATCCCCAGAGATCACTTCCAACCCTAAGCACTCTGCAGTTTTGTAAGGTAGCTTGCCAGAAGAAATCAGGGAAGTATACATCTCTTTCATAAAATGTGAAGGAAAAAAAAAGGCTTAGTGAAGTGAAATCTGCCCTCTTGGATAGGTGATGACCCTCCCTGTGGTGCCTTTTGCACTCACATTTACATTATTGATCTCTGAAAAAAACAGTCAGAAAATCACCCAATAGCTGCAGCTCATATGAAGACTTGAGCAGTGCTTCAGCAGCAAAATATGCAACATGATTGTTAGAAATTATGCAGATCTTTCACCAGAACACAGGAGGGATGAGCAGTAAAGTATGCAGTTTGATCTGCTCGAAGAAGACATACTTTACTTAGCTTGTGTAAAGGGATGTGTTTTGCCTTATATAATGGTAACATCTCATTAACCATGAGCAGTTCCAAATAGTATTTGAATGCTGTAGATGTGAAAACAGCTTTAGTGGTGCAAGTGCTCCAGACTTGTGCAGAGTGGCTGGAAAAGGGCCTGGAGGTGCTGGTTGACAGCAGCTGAAAATGAGCCAGCAGTTTGTCCAGGTGGTCAAGAAGGCCACCAGCATCCTGACCTGCATCAGCAACAATGTGGCCAGCAGGATTAGAGAAGTGATTTCCCTCCCTGTACTCAACACTGGTGATGCTGCACCCTGCACCTCAAATACTGGGTTCAGTTTTGGGACCCTTACTCCAAGAAGGACATTGAGGTGCTGGAGTATGTCCAGAGAAGGGCAATGAAGCTGTTGAAGGGTCTAGAGAACAGGTCTGGTGAGGAGCAGCTGAGGGAACTGGGGTTGTTTGGTCTGGAGAAGAGGAGGCTGAGGGGAGACCTCATTGCTCTCTATAGCTCCCTGAAAGAAGGTTGGGGTGATGTGGATGTCAGTATCTTCTTTCTAGCATCAAGGGATAGAACAAGAGGGAATGCCCTGAAATTGTGCCAGGAGAGGTTTAGGTTGGAGGTTAGGAACAAATTTTATTTTTTTTGTTTGGTTCTTGGGGTTTTTTTTTTTGCAAGAGGGGTCAGGTGTTGGAACAGCCTGCCCAGGTTGTTGGTGAAGCCACCATCCCTGGAGGTGTTCATGAAGCATGTGGACATGTCACTTTGAAACATGGTTTAATGGCCATGGTGGTGTTGGGTTGATGGTTGGACTCAATGATCTTGGAGGTCCAAACAAAACAATTCTATGATTGTTTTGTTGAAAGTAGGTTTGGCAAACCAACAGAGGAGTTAATTTGCTTGTGTTACACCTTTTATTGTTTTTTTGGCTAGTATGTGTCTTCCCTGTATTCTGTGTCTTTCTTTGGTGTCTGCTTGGGTACCAGGAGCTGGGAGGCAAAGCGTCCCAGAGCAAACTTTGTGCCTGCACATGGCAGAGACGAACGTCCTGGAAATTAATATTGCTTCGTGATCTTGATGCTGTGTTCTCAGGATCTCTGCAGCTCCCTGTGTGTTGATGACTGTGGGTTTCTGAGCCAAGAAAAACAAAAGAACCGGGAATCAAAAGATGAAATGCAATAAAGAGAACGGCTCTCAAAACAAGAGAAATACTTACAAGTCATATTTGTCTATCATTCAAAAGTCCAGTGAATATAACATTCTGGGGGCTTTTGTTGTAGGCATTTTTACATTTCCAAGATCAGATGAGATAAATACCATTACTGAGAAGCTGTAGGAAGAGAAAGATATTCTAACCTTGTAGTAAAACTTCATTTTTAACTTTGCATGAAGTGGATCAAGTACTTTTTGCATTAAGTTCTTTTTTGCCCCTTTATCTTTCTCTGAGTTTTTTTATATTACTTAGATTGTTACATTAGAGATTCCCAATTTGTAGAAGATGATTTACCTTGTAAAGTACATGAGGTTTCTATTACAAAGAGATGTTTGTTTAGTAGCATAGATCATCTTATTTCTAGACAGATATAAATTAACTTCATTCTGGTTTTCAGTGGGAAAAACAATTACCATTACTGCCTTTAGGGAGCAGTTTCAGGGTGAGCAAACTGTTGCTACCATCTGCCCCAGTTTAGGGTAATGTACACCACCAGTTCTGAGCAACAGCAT
>WBNM01045870.1:0-26837 GCA_013399055.1 Ramphastos sulfuratus
TTTTCATCACCCCAGACCCCAAATTCAGGCAGGCAATTTACCCTCAGTATTTGCTAGCTCTGTGTGGGTCTGTTACTGCCAACGTTCAAGACTGAAGGCATTTTGAGGATGCTGTTTTCCCCAGAAATAGGTGACAAAACTCCTGCTTTCAGCCTGACTCCAGGCCACCCTTTGAATTGAGGCACACATCAGCAGCCTTCAGAGAGCAGGAGAAATCCTCCAGCAATCTCAAAAGCCCCTCACAAAGATGTGCTGCTCCACATGAACATCTTGACCCAAGGATGGGTTTGGTTTGTTAGGTTTTGGTTTTTACATCACACTTCCTTCAGTCTACCTGAAAAGAGTTTAAATTAGCTCCAAATCTAGCCTTCCTTTCCTGATATTAACACTCTTCTAAACTATCTCCTAACAGAAGCCTTTACTGGCTCTTTATTTTTCACCTGTGAGAATCCACCCTGACAGCTTCCACTTGGCTGTACTTGCAGGTGTGGCATTACTCAGGCTTCTGATTGAGAGAGAAAGGAACTAAATAAAATCTACCTGAGGTTTCTTACAATATCAGGTCAGCAATTTCCACATTCATGCTCCATTCTTTCATAGGGTCAAAGGAGTTTTCTAATAGTTTGTAGGTTATTTTGCATTTGCTGATTAGTTTCATGCTAACCTCACTGACAATGCATTCTCTACACTGCTGTAAGGGAAAAAAAAAAGAGTCACAGGAGCTGTTAGTGCCTAACTTGATACCAAAACCAATCTTCTGATCCTCTATTTGACCTGTAGCTTTAACTGGCTATAAATAGGCTGCACAATGCAACCAGTACAAACCAGTATATGGCTATAAAAAGACTATGGGCTGCAGAGTAGAACTGAGTGGAGTCACTTAACTAATTTAGTGTCACCACACTGTGAACTGACTTCCTATTTTGCTGGAAATGGTTTGCTCTGTGCTGAAATATCAGAAGGAAAAAAAAAAATCCCAGATCTGTTGGAGTGAGTCCAGAAGAGGCCAAAAAGATGCTGCAAGGGCTGGAGTGGCTCTGCTATGAGGACAGGCTGAGGGAGCTGGAGGTGTTCAGCCTGGAGAAGACTCCAGGAGGATCTTAATGCTGCCTGCCAAGAGCTGAAGGGAGCCTGCAGGAAGGCTGCAGAGGGACTTTTTATAAGGGTCTATAGCAATATGATGTAGGGGAATGGTTTGAAGCTGAGGCAGAGCAGGGTTAGAGTGGAGCTGAGGAAGAAGGGGAGGCTGTATGAGGGTGGAGAGAGTCTGGAATAAGCTGCCCAGGGAGGCTGTGGCTGACTCCTACCTGGGGGTGTTGCAGGCCAGGCTGGATGAGGGCTTGAGCAGCTGAGTCTATTTGAAAGGCATCCCTGCCCATGGTGGGGAGCTTGGAGAAGATGAGCTCTGAGGCCCCTTCCAACCTGAGCCATTCCATGATCTTCTCTCTCAGTACCAAACCAACTCCCTGGCTGGCATTTCATTAGAGTTTTCTCTCACTTTAGAGCTAACTAGTACTTGCTGGGGGAGCAGGATGAGGTGGTCCACCAAGCACTGCCAATGTGCCTTTTATGGCTATTTTAGATCTTCAGGAGGACTGGGTCCTAGTGGCATCGCAGGTGTGTGCAGGTCTGGAATGGCTCTGTCTCTCATGCTTGGCAAGAGAAACAAAACAAATGAAACCAAACCAAACCAAGAAAACAAATTGCCACAAAAACCCCTCCCAAGTTAGAGCTGAAGCAAGTTTCCATACCAAATCACAGCACAGACACACCTTGGTAATTATGCAGAAGACAACCATGGAACCTGTCATCTTTCCAAACCCTACAGCTCCTTAGCCCTTGATAATTTAGAGATACTCTTTTCTGCTCAGGTACTTCATTGCCTTCTGTTGCCAAACAAGTTGCAGGTGTTCAGTTTTTTATCTCAGAGCTGTGTTTTCAGTCCTGAAGTTGGTGCAGAAATGTGCAGGTTTACTTCAAGCTCAGCTCAGCTGTGAACAACAATCAGGCTCATAGAAGAGGAAATCTACTGCTGTGCTCTTTTCTCTTGTCACTTTCTTTGCTAACAAGCACACCACGCCAAGTGCCTGTGCCTTGGTGTCCCCTTAGCTCATTCAGAGTGACTCTGTTGTATGACTTTATGTACAGGACCTCAATTTACTCTCAGTAGCTGCTAATAGACCCAACTCCAAGGAAAACAGACCTGTAGAACTGGAGTCACAGCTGATCCATGGCTCATGGGGACCAAAGCTGAAGTCTGCCTGAAAGCTGGGCCAAAAGAGCTGTGTGCCAAAATGAGAAGCAGGGAGAAAGAGCTGGGGTGTATAAATCTGCTTAAAGATCCCTGGAAAAGGATCAAAACACATCTGCTGCTCTGACTTAATTTTAAGGCCTAAATAGTTTCAGGACTAATAAAAATGCTTTTGATAATTTTATTACTGTTCAGGGAATAGGCAGATTAAAAGAGAAGACAGAAAGGAGGTTTGTTTTTTTTTCCCTCCTCCCCCCTTTTGGAATATAACCAATTTGAGAAAAGCTTCACATACCTTTGAGGCATAGAGTGGAATGAGGCAGTGGAGCCTGGTGAGTTACAGCAGCCCCATTAGGACAAATCCCATGCTAAAAGCACAGGCTCCTAAGCAGTCACTTAAGGCTGGCCTTACAGATGAGGCTCAGAGAAAGACAAAAAAACCCTGATATTAAAATGAACATTTACAAGGGGAACAAATTATTTCAACTGTCAGGGAAAAAAAAAAAAAAAAAGCCCTCCGGGCTTTTAATTTCTCCTCTCAAAAAGTAGTAACTGGAGAGGCTTTTTTCTCCACTGATTTCACAAAAAACTAATCTCAGGTTGGTATAAAGTCCACTAAAAGCAATACTAAATAGGCCACCTCAAACAAATACTCCAAGCCTACCAATAGCCAGTGGCAAGTCCCATACTACAAGTTTTTATGCCAGCAGATCCAGAGAGGTGANCCTACTAGATTCTGAGTAACAATGATTCTACCAAGGACTACTATTGCCTTGCTAAAGCAACATTGATGCTTTAAGTAAATGTCAGTAAAGCCCTAGGCACTGATGGAGAATTGGAGAATTTTTGACTGTGCTCTGCACTAACTTTTGCACTGTAGTTAGGAAATTCAGTTTACCACAAGGATGTATTTAAAAGGATGCTGTGTGAGTCTGGCACATCCTGACATTATTGATGCTTTCTAACAATTGTAAATATTGCTTCCCAATAGCTGAAGGGATCCTACAGGAAGACAGCAGAGGAACTTTTCCTGAGGGTATCTAGAGACAGGATGAAGGGGAATGAAGCTGAGGGTGAGCAGGGTTAGACTGGAGCTGAGGAAGAAGTTCTTCAGTGGGTGATGAGACTGCACAGGGAGGGTGTGGCTGCCTCCTGCCTGGGAGTGCTCAAGGCCAGGTTGGATGAGCAGCTGAGTCTAGTTGAGAAGTATCCCTGCCCGTGGTGGGGAGGTTGGAGGAGATGATCTCTGAGGTCCCTTCCAACCTGAGCCATTCTATGATTCTATGAAACAAGCACCAGTTAATGAAATTATTTTCAAGTAACAGCTAACCTCAACATTCTGCAACATTAACCATTCAGGTTGCATTAAGCACCCTACCAAGATAAACTGGATCATTTTGCATCTGTGAAAAACCAATCTAGATGCAGAGTTACAGCACAGGTTCCTCACTGCTCTGTAAGTGGTGCTAAATGAGTGTGATCCTACACTGGATGCACTTCATTTTTGGAAGGGCTGAATCAGCTTCTAAAATTATAATTAAGCCTTCTAGCATTTTAAAAACTGCACTGAACACAAACTGCATTTGGAGTGACAGTTGCCATTCACATTATTGTGATGTTTGAGGTATTTCTGAAGGGAAAAGGCACCAGTGAAGCTGTTGGATCCAGATGCACTGACCCACATCTAGAACATGTTCCGTTAACGCCCTGTTGAAGAAAAAGACACATTTCAGTCTAACTGGGTTTGGGTTTTTTCCCCCTAAACCTCTGAATTGGCTTGGCCTCAAGATGGGCACTCATTTGTGTTGTTTGAAATCCTCCTTCTTCACCATGGACACTTAGCTGTCACTTTGGAAAGGCATGGAGCCAATAGACAATGGCTTGGCCCCAAGATGGACACTCATTTGTGTTGTCTGCAATCCTCCTCTTCACCATTAACACTTAGCTGTCACTTTGGAAAGGCATGGAGTCAGTAGACATTGGCTTGGCCCCAAGATGGACACTCATTTGTGTTGTTTGCAATCCTCCTCTTCACCATTAACACTTAGCTGTCACTTTGGAAAGGCATGGAGCCAGTGGACATTGGCTTGGCCTCAGGATGGACACTCATTTGTACAGTTTGCAATCCTCCTCTTCACCACTGATACTTAGCTGTCACTTTTGAAAGGCATGGAGCAAGCACACATGCAGCTGTCTCTTGTGTAGGGAAGAGAACAAGTTTTACTTTCTACAGAACTGGCCACAATGAAGGCAACCAGCAGAGAGAGCTCCTGACAGTGGTTTGAGTAGAGTGAAAAGCAAAGCTCTCCTCCAAGCCAGGAATTTCAGTCTTCCTTCCCCACACAGAAAAGAAAGGCTACCCCTTAGAAAAAAAGAAGAAGACTTGGACAAGTGTTCTAGAGTCAAAGCCCTTCAGCATGTTGTTTTGTGTCTTTGCTCTGCCATTCAGAAGCTTAATATGAAAACCATGAGTCACTATGAACTAATATGCTCACATACTTGGGCTTCCACTCCTCAGTGGTGAAGAACTGCGGCTTCGGGACAGCTGCAAGACAAACAGAGAAGAAAACTCAGGCTTGCTAAAGATCTTGCCCCAAGAAAGCCACCTGGGGACCCATCAACATTCAGAAAAGTTGCAGTTGCCTATTGGTGCAGCTCCACTGCTAAAAAGCCAAATTCAACAACAGCCTTCTAGTATGCCTTCCACAGTTAACATCCAAAAAGTGACTCTCACCCAAAGCCTCTCACATTTTCAGTGTTCAGATTTTAAGTGGAGGGCACCTATGGCAATTTATTAGGATGGGCTAATAATTAGGGGGGGAAGAGTACATTATTTTTGTAGAAATAATTAGAAATATTGTGTAACTATAAGTAGAGCTCTGCTAAGGTTTCACATATCTTATTAGTGCTACCACAGTTTCTCCCCTCCTGCCCACTCTGTACTGATTTTCTCTCCTTGGAGACATCCGAGGGTAAATTTAGATGACTAATTCCAGCAGGCAATAACCATGTGCTGTATATGTACTGCAAGATGACTAAAACACTTCCAGATGATGCTATTAGTTATTCAGAAGAGCACTGAAGTAAGGGGGAGGAGGAGGAGGAAAGCATTCTGAGCTCCACAGCTGATGCTTCTGAGAATTCAGCTATGATCTACTTCTCATACAGTACCCTCACTGATATAATTATACCAGGCAACAATTGCCACTTCAGATTCACCTCCCTCCAGACCCAGCAGAGACATTTCTTCCAGTGTTAAAATGTACAAGAGGTGCATCAGCAGTGCTGTGTCCTGAGTTTGAAATACTCAATGCAAGCATCCAGCTGAGGCTTACATGATGTGACAGAAGAGGACTGGTGCTACGGCCTTGGCTTCTGCCTCTACTTCTACTTCTGCGAGACCACTGCAAGAGAAGAGTTTGATAAATCTCTTTTGAGAGAGGGCATTTAATAGAGACTCAGCAAGCAGAGTTGCCATGCTGGAGGCAAGGCTTGAAGATAGAGAATAACCACACAACAAACTTTCTCCTCAGAACAGGCTCTGCCAACAATTACACATCTGCATAATGAATACGTTTAAGAGAAATGGAACTATTCTTCCCAAACCCAGAATGAGGCACTAAAAGCTAACTGATATTTGGTGTACACAATAGATTTAAAGAGAAATGGAACTATTCATCCCAAACCCAGAATGAGGCACTAAAAGCTAACTGATATTTGGTGTACACAATTCCGGTTGGGTAAGGAACAATCCAGGATTTCTCTTTTAAGATTTTAGGAGTATTTAAAATCCAAAGACTTCCCTTAATATGTTGCTTAAGAGAAGTACATACCAGAGCTCCTCTCTTAGTGACTGCCTCTCCCTTCACAATGACAATATCATCTTCCATCAGAGCAGGCCACACGTGATAGGCCACCAAAGCAGCTGTGAAGTCAGAGTCAAAGCTACGATGGTACCTGTTGAAACACAGAGCAAGAAATGCCTGCAGGTAAGTGACAAAAGGTAAATAGGATGTTTGAAATCAGCAGTGAGGATAAAAAGGCATCCACAGGTTACAAACCTCTTGACAATATTCATAAGGGTGCCTAGCAATAGGCTCCAGGGGGACCTCAGAGCTGCCTGCCAAGAGCTGAGGGGATCCTGCAGGAAGGTTGCAGAGGGATTTTGCATGAGGGTGTCTAGAGACAAGGCCAAGGGAGAACGGTTTGAAGCTGAGGGAGAGCAGGGTTAGGCTGGGTCTTAGGAAGAAGCTCTTCAGAAGGAGGGTGGTGAGACTCTGGAATAGACTGCACAGTGAGGTTGTGACTGTCTCCTCCTTGAGGGTGTTGAAGGCCAGGTTGGATGAGGCCTTGAGCAGCCAAGTCTAGCTGAGAAGTGTCCCTGGGCATGGTGGGGAGCTTGGATGAGATAAGCTCTGAGGTCCCCTCCAACCTAAGCCATTCTATTAAACCATTTCACCTGTCGCATCCAGTCCAAGCAACCCGACAAGAACCTGTGTGATTAACTGTGGCAAGCCATTCTACAATAAAAAACCTGATTCTATTTTTTTTTAATAACAGTTAAGGATCTGACTGAAAATGAAGAGCTCTCACTTGTTCTCACTGAAAAGTTCTCCATCAGTGCCAAAGGCAATATCGAGAGGAGGAAAGAGAGTCTGCATCGAGAAAGCCACGCGGCACAGCTCCCGAATCAAAGTGCTGATCACAATGAAATCAATTTCTGGTGGGAATGAAATCCTTGGGTTGATGTTCATGGAGCGGATGACTTCCTGAAAAACAAACACAACTCAGTGAACTGGAGCTGACTGGCAGAGAAATGGCTTCTAAATAAGCCTCTCAGCTTCCAGGTTGGACGAGGCTTTGTCCAGGTTGGACGAGGCCTTGAGTAACCTGTACTAGTGGGAGGTGTCCCTGCCTATGGCAGGGGGTTGGAACTACATGATCCTTGAGGTCCCTTCCAACCCTACCATTCTATGATTCTATGATTCCCACAGAATGGAAAAACAATCGGCATAAGAAGCTCCTCATAGTCTTTGGTTATCCCAGGAAGTATTAACTTCAGAATGAAAGCATGAGCTACATCATTGCCATCAGTCTTATGAGGGAGATGAAGTTCTTCAGCAGAGCACAGAATTTATTAAAAACAGGAAATTTAGCTTCTGTTTAAGGCAAAACACACAAAAAGATTTGTCAGTGATTCTAGTCACAGGCTGCTAAAAATCATAGAATTGTAGAAAATGTTTAATGAATTACAAATCAATTATAGAATCATAGAATGGTGAGGTTGGAAGGGACCTCAAAGATCGTCTAGTTCCAAGCCCCTGCCATAGGCAGGGACACCTCCCACTAGTATAAAATAAATATTACTGGGCCACAGCAGAGAATGACTGCGGAAAAATCAACTGCTACAAGACAAAACCCACGCAATAAACTTTCTTCAGGGTGCAGAGTACCTCCAGTTTCAGCACTCCACATTCATCAGCTACTGAAAGAGATCAACAGGTCACATCTCCACTGCCCTTGACTTACATTGACACTGGCTTGCACGTCATACAGATCCTCGTGGCGAACTATGTAATCCAGGACAGTGTCTTCAAGTGACTCAGGCCCTGAATGACCCAGAGACAGAGTCTCTCTTACACGTATTTTGAACTGCCTGTAGGCCATCTTTGCTGCATGAAAAGATTCCTGCCAACAAAGAGCATCCAGTAAGTACAGCAGACTGATTAATCTCCTTTCAACCGTTTATCTGAGAGGATGAACTTAACTGTATCAGCTCTGTAAGGAGGAACATGAAGTTAAAGTTAAAAATAGTGCTCATCTGGGAGGGCATCTCTGATTAAATCACAGATGATTTGCAGAAGACAGGACTGAAAAGCTGCCCACCTAAACCTATTTTTAGGTTGGATCCCATCGAGCATGCACTAGCAATGCGATCAAAGGTATCAAGAGCAGAAAACTCAGTAACTGCTTTTTCTGTGCAACATGTCAGACAGGAGCATCTCTTGGCTGTTGGGAGGAAAGGTTAAGCTAGAGTGCAAAATGAATGAGAGTTGTGGGGGGGAAAAAGCAGCCAACACTTCAGTAAGTGTTCCTGGGATAACACATGCTGAGAGACACACACAGCCTGACACAGGTAGCTACTGCAGCAAAGATGATGAAGTACAGAGAAATGAAATATCTCTTTAAACTCAGCTGATAGTAAAGTGAGCTCTCTAGATAATTTCAAGGGACCAAGTAAAGCTAGAAAAAGCACATAGCTACAGGAAAAGGGTAAGCAGGACATGGAAAAATGTTTAGCTTACTAAAAAGTAGTATTCTGGTGAGACCTTCCCTGGAGTACTGTGCCCAGCTCTGGAGCCACGCAGAGGAAGGACATAGATCTGATGGAGCAGGTCCAGAGAAGGGGCACAGAAATGATCAGGGGGATGGGGCACCTCTGCTAAAGGGACAGGCTGAGGAGGCTGGGGTTGTGCAGCCTGGAGAGGAGAAGGCTCCAGGGAGAGCCTGCCAGTACCAGANAGGTCAAACCCATTGTCCCTTGTCCTGGCATTACAAGACCTTGTCAATAGTCCCTCCACAGCCTTCCTGTAGCCCTCTTCAGACACAGGAAGGCTATTATAAGGTCTCCTGGAAGCCTTCTCTTGTCCAGGCTGCAGAGCCCCAACTCTCTCAGCCTGTCCTCATACCACTGTCTGTAAATACCTGTAATACATTGCATATACATGCTTACAAATTGTGCCAAACTGCCAACATTAACTCATCCTTAACTTTCAGCTGGATGAGTTTAGTCCGGTGAATTCACATGGAGGAGCACTCAAACTTGCACACTATCTTAGGGGTCTTTTCCAGCCAAAACAATTGTGTGATTCTCACTATCCTTTTATCCTTACCACAGCTGCAATGTATATTATCCTCTGCACCGTCTCCATGTCACCAATGTATGTCCTCAAAAGGGTCTCTGCATCCAAACGCTCCTGAGCGTAGATGTCACCGAAGCGAGCCACCAGGCGTGCGCGGCGAGACGCGTTTGTGCGCCTGGCCCGGCCAGGGGAGCAGCTCCTCAGCACGAGGGAGCCAGGAGACTTGGCCTCACCGCGCCTTGGGGAAGGAGAGCGGCTCCGTGCAAGCCTAGGACAGGCAAGGAAAGAAGCATGAGGTCATTTATCATAGAATGGTAAGGTTGGAAGGGACCTCAAGGATCATCTAGTTCCAACCCCCTGCCATAGGCAGGGACACCTCCCACTAGTACAGGTCACTCAAGGCCTCGTCCAACCTCGCCTTGAACACCTCCAGGGAGGTTGTGGAGCACAGAATCACCCAATGTGATCTTTGATCACATTAGGCAATTCTGTGCTCCACAATCTCCCTGGGCAACCTGTGCCAGTGCCTCACCACCCTCACTGCAAACAACTTCCTCCTAATATCCAGTTTCAATCTCCCCTCTCCCAGTTCAAACCCATTGCCCCTTGTCCTGGCATTGCAAGACCTTGTCAATAGTCCCTCCCCAGCCTTCCTGTAGCCCCCTTCAGATCCTGGAAGGCCACTCCAAGCTCTCCTGGAAGCCTTCTCTTCTGCAGGCTGCAGAGCCCCAACTCTCTCAGCCTTTCCTCATAGCAGAGCTGCTGCAGCCCTCTCAGCATCTTCGTGGCCTCCTCTGGACCCACTCCAACAGTTCCATGTCCTTCCTGTGCTGGGGGCTCCAGAACTGCACACAGGACTGCAGGTGGGGTCTGAGGAGAGCAGAGCAAAGGGGCAGAATCCCCTCCCTTGCCCTGCTGCCCACACTGCTCTTAATGCAGCCCAGGAGTCGGTTGCTGTCTGGGCTGCACTCACACTGCAGCCTCATGTTGAGCTTTTCATCACCCCAGACCCCACTTCACCACCCTCAGATGTTCTTCCCTACTGCAGAGTTTTGTGCCTGTTTACTATAAGGGATAAGCTGAGATTTTCAGCCAGCATCCTCACAGAAGTCAAGCTGCAGCTGGGTGGGCCAAGGTGAAGGTGTTTGGGTCAACGTGCTCGGTGGGCTTAGAGCCTAAACAGCAGCAATCAAAAGTAATTCCCAAAGTGTGTGCAGCTCAGCACTTTGTTCGGGGGAAGCAAAAGTTTAAACAGGAATCATTTGGAGATTCGTTCCTCTGAAAGAGGAACCCTTGAAGAGTCAAACCAGCAAGTCAAGAGGAGGCCATGGAGATGCTCAGAGGGCTGGAGCAGCTCTGCTATGAGGACAGGCTGAGAGAGTTGGGGTTCTGCAGCCTGGAGAAGAGAAGGGGAAAATCTGCATTGTTGTCTTGAACAAATTCTATTAATAAATGCAGTATTAGAAAGATTCATTCTAACATTTACTGTTGAAATCACAGTTCTGGAGCTCCCAGCACAGGAAGGACATGGAACTGTTGGAGCCAGTCCAGAGACGGCCACNCATTCTATGATTCTATAAGTTTTGGCCTGTGATGGTACAGTATTCAAAGAGGACTTGTAAACAAAAACAGCAAACCATTTCTGGTTACCCTGCACAGTTGCTTTCCATGTATTTTGTAAAGCTGCTCTTTGATGTTCTGCCAGAAACTTTACACCTGACCCATGTTAAAACTTCTGGGCACCAGGAGAACTTAGTTGAAAGACTTTGCTCCTTCCTAACAGAGTACAAAAGCTTGGCTTTCAGTTAGGCTTCAGTTTCAAATGAAGAGGGAATTCTTGCTACCTAACACCAACATCTTCTGATTCAGTGACTTCTGACCTGCTCTGGAGAACTGACTTCTGGGCATCCAAGATGGAAATCTCATCCCTCAGTAATTGAATCTGCTGCTCGTAGTCATTCAGGCGCTCTAACTTCTTTAGGGCATCCTTCTCTTGGGCACGGGAGGTCTCCAGACTGAAGAACACAAAATAAAGTCAGTCACAAGATGTCCTTCTACCAATACAAACCATCTGTCAACTAATCCTCATCATCCAATGAAGAGCAGAAAGACAGGAGAAATACTGAGACAGCTCCTGGCTCAGTATTCCAGAAACACAGGGAATTCCAGAGTTTAAAAAGTCTGTTCTGCAAAGCATGGTCTTAATTATACATTTTATTATTTATATGCATTAATTATACATTTTAAAATGTAAAAGCATATTGTGGCAGGAGACTGGACACACCACACTGTTAGAGGAGAGATCAGTGGGCAACATAACTTGCACTAGCTCAGATAATCAGGCTTAAGGAAAACTCTTTTCTTTCTCATATTCCAGATGTTAACTAAACCAGTGCAGTTTTCTTTCCTACAGTTTAAGATTTTAGGTGTTTTCTTCTATCAAGTCCTCAGGTTCTTTTCTTTGCTGGAATACATTAGTCAGTCCAATAACGTCACCAATGAGGTCCTCCAAGGAATACCAACATCACCAATGAGGTCCTCCAAGGAATATCAATTTTTAATTACATCAAGCCTAGTCCACATTTGCTCTGACAGCCCAGGAGATCAAGATGTCTTGCAAAACATTCTTTGATTTAAGTATGAGAGACAGGGGATGAGATCATCAGCTCTTCCAAAAGTCTCAAACCCTAAGTTTACAGACAGGGATGCGGTCAAACTGTTCCATGTATCAAAAACAAAACAAAAACAAACAAAAACCCCCCAAAACCCACCAAAAAAAAAACCCCAAAAGCAAACAAACAAACAAAAAATAAAATAAAACAAAACAAAAAACCAAAAACCCCCAAAAACCAAAAAACCCAAATGACAACAAAAAAAGCAAAAACCAAAAACGCCCCCAAAAAAACCCCAAAAACCCCCAACCCTCCCAAAAAAAACCAACCAAAAAACCCAAAAAAGCCCCAAACTCCAAAAAAGCTACCCCAAAAAAAACAGCCCCCAAAACCCCNCCCCCAAAAAACAGCCCCCAAAACCCCAACCAAAAAACCCCCCAAAACCAAAAAATGAAAAAACACCCCAAAAAAACCCCAACCCCAATAACAAAGCAAAAACCAAAAACACTCCCAAAAAAACCCCAAAACCCCCAACCCCCCCAAAAAAAAAACCCAGAACAACCAACCCAAAAAACCAAAACAAAAAAGCCCCAAAACCACCACCCCAAAAACAAAAAAAACAGCCCCAAAACCCCCCAAAAAACAAAAACCAAAAAACCCAAAGACAAACAACATAAAAAAACCAAAACAAACCCCACAAAAAAAAAAAAAACCAAAACAGAAAACCAAAGAAAACAAAACAAATCCCTACCCCTCAGGCAGGATCAGTCACAGCTCAGTCCTGACCTCACTTTTGCTACTTTTAGGGGGATTCTGGTTTTCAGAGGCAGGTGAAAACGAGTTAAATCTGATCTCACTCGACTGAAAGGGTTCACATTTTGAAAGGATGATTCACAGAACAAAAAATAGCAACTTTGCTTCACTCAAAAACTGAACACCCATGCAGAAGATGAAAATGCAGGGTGCCAACAAAACTGAGAGCGAACGTGAACCCTAAGTATGTGGAGATGATGGAATTGTTGAACTCTCAGGGAGACAGGAAAGTTTAGCCTTCTGTCAGTAGTACAAATGGCACCATGAGTTTCTCTGCAGCCTAAGACCTCCACACAGCAACTGTGAGATGCTTTATTCCCTACTAATAGTTTTAAAAATCATCAAGACAGCCATCAAGTCAGATGTAAGAATTGGGGAATTCTATGAGCTACTGTTTAACCCAACAAATAAAAAGAGCCCTTTTTATGGGAATATGAGTTATACTCCTTGTTGCCACTAAAATATAACATTAAAATCCAAAGTCATCAGCCCATGGATGCAATCTGACACTTGACAATGTTCTAGAAGCAAATACAAACATCCAGAGATGAATAAATGATATTCAACTTGATATTGGAAGTAGAAGCTCCAATGGGCTGAGGGGTTGGTTTGCTTATCTTTATCAGAAGTAGCTGTATCCTCTCAGGTGCCCTAATGGGAAAGAAACTTGTGGAGAGTGATATCTTTTTTCCTTCAGTGTAAGCAGCAAAGGCAAGTTTCCTCCCTCAAGAGCAGCAGTGCTATTGGACTGAAATGCTGTAAGCATTTGCTTCACAAGCACGACTGTTTCTGCTCTTGAAATGCAGCTAGCAAAAGAATCCACACACTGTTGAAATTAATTCCCACTGTCTCTGTATTCTCTGATAATACAGCACAGCAGAAAACACCCAACAACCTTCCCCCTCAAAAAAAGAATTAAAGAAAAAAAAAAAAGAGTTACTTTTCATAACAGTGAAGAATTATTACTTCTCTTAGAACTAGAATGATTACTGTTTTGTTCAGGCCACAAAAGGAAACTAGTTTTAAGGACCTCAGTAGTGAAATGGAATGGTAGATCCCTTAGCTGCATCCTTACTGATCCAGATTAACTTGATGAACTTCCCAGGTTTGACCAACACACTTAGAAGCTCAAAATCCTTTAAAGCAGAGACATCGGTGTTACAAACAGCCACTACCACCAGGTGGACAGGCAAAAGGATTTGACAAAAATGGCCTAAAATCAAAAGATGTATGAAGAACTTGATCTTAAGATAGACTGAAGAGTCTTGTTTCACACACATGCTAAATCCAAGAGCAGCACAGCAAATTGCAAACAGCAGCATCTAGTTGTATCCAGAATATGATTCTCTCCTGTTTAACTTCACCTACAAGACTCAAATGCTTTGGGGCTGCTATAATCCTTCCTCTGTCCTAACAAAAGTAAAAGCTCAGCCATAAAGGTGCTTCTCACATGGATCTGCTTATGCCAACTCAAACACCAAGCAAGCAAACTACAGGATGCAGAGGACCTAGATGTAGTTTTGCTACAGCACAGCAGAACAAAGAGAACCTGCTCAGGTAATGTCATTGTCTCTGCACGCTGACTTTGTCACAAAGAACCCAAGATTCAATTTTTTTCTTACTCTGCTTTTAGCTGAACAATTTCATCTTCTGCTGCCAAAAGAGAAGTGGTTGATTTGGTCTTTGTGTCTTCAAGAGCCAACTGGGTTTTTGCCAGGCTGCAAGAAAAATTAGCAACCTTCATGGTAAAAGCAGAGAATCTACCAGATAATTTATTATGACAAACTGACTGCTCAAGCAGACCAAGCCCACTCGAATTTAACACATGAAAACAATCCCTGTGGGCTTTGTGCAGCCTATCAGCAGACTGATAGCTCAGAAAAAGCCATATCTGACCATGCAATAACAGGATTACTCTGCTATGACTTTTCATGCAGTTTCTACATTGATTTCAACAATTTACAGCACTCAGAATGACTTCCCTGTCCACAAATAGAACTCATGGCCAAAGATACCCTTTCTCCTGTATCTGTCCCCTGCCTGCCAACAATCATGACTTCATATTGCACCACTGTGCAAGGCTCAGTTCTGAAATTTTAATGCACAACCTCATTAACTCTTCCCAACTCTCCACCTTTCAGGCTTTTCTACCTCTGCACACCACAGCCAGCACCTCCCTGACCCAACTGCACAGAAGTATGTACTCATAAAACTGTACAAAAGCCATAAAGATGATGTCCCACTTCTCACAGGATTCTTTTTCTTGGGCTGTAAACTGCCACACTCACTCCAGTGTGTATTAGTGAGTGACTTCCCTTGCACTTCTCACCTTGACCATCCAACACTTTTCTTCAGCTCATCAAATAATCTCTATCTACATAAGAGCATGGCCTAAGAATTCTCACTCCTAAACCAATCTTATATATATATATATACACACACCCTGAATCACAGAATGGCTGACATTGGAAGGCACTTCTGGAGGTGATCTGGTCCAACTGCCCTCCTCAAGCAAAGCCACTTAGACCTGGTTGCCCAGGACCATGCCCAGACAGCTTTTGAATATCTCTGAGGACGGAACCTCCATGACCTGCACCCTCACACAAAAAAGTGCTTCCTGATGGAGCCTCCTGTGTTTCAGTTTGTGCCAATTGTCTCTGGTCCTGTCACTGGGCACCACTCTGCCTTCTTTATACCCTTTCCTTCAGGTATAAACATTAATAAGCTCCACCAAGCTCCCCTAACTCTTCTCTATAGGTATAAGAATACCAGTTGATTCCCTTACTCTTGTTGCACATGGTCAAGCTGTAGACGAGTTGAAGTCAGTTCTTCCTGCAGCTCTTGCAGCTTAGAAGTCTGATTGGTGGCCAGCTCACTCAGCTCCCTCTCCTTCTCCAAAGAATCCTACAACAGAACATATATCCAGGCTGCTGGAATCTCCTACCTTACAGAATCCTTCAGCAACGTAGTTCAGCATTATTAGCAGAGGTAGTTCTAAATGTTTCAGTGAAGACTTTCTAAAGTAACTGAAAACAAAAGCAATTGGACTCCTAGACACATAAGCAATACCTCCCAGGCACAGGAAAAAAACCCAAACAAACAAGGACTCAGTTACATTAGGAAAAATAGTCACTGAATTTACACTTCCTGATGGAGAATACAGAAGTAGACTATTGCAGATGGAGCTCAGCTTTGCAGCTTTGCACAGTTCTACCAGAATTAAGTCACTGTGCAGCAGGCTTTTCATTACATGTTGGCTGTCATATGCAATGACAAATGCAGAACTGCTGTGCCAAGTGCACTGGCATTTAATAACATATAAATGTAGCATAGTTCTTCCCCTAGGAAAGGAAGGCAGAACAAGAGCACAGTTTCCCTTACAAAGTAAATTCCTCCATCTTGTCACTGATTGCATAAGCCTGAAGAAACTTTGAAAGGGAAATCAAAGAGGTCATTAAAGAAAGCATAAGATCAAACAGAGAAACGGTGTCGTTGTCTCCATGAGCAATTAAGGACATAGTTCATTAAGCAAAATCAGGGAGGGAGGCTGTTATTAACAGAAGGTCATTAAAGTTCTCCTGCAGGTACAAATTCACTGTTCTAGTGCCTTAAAGTAAATTTTGCACATACCTGAGCGAGAGAGAGGTTGGTTTCCAAGAGCCTCCCTGAAGCAGCACAGGAAAAACAAGTCCCTAGCCAGGGCAGGAGACGAGTCTTTATTGTTTCCACACCTGCATAGTGCCCCCCTAAGAAAATACATTGAAAAATTAATTAACTTACAGGAAGAGTCACAGCTTGAAAAGGTAACCACGTGTGAAAGGCATCAGTAAAAGGACAAGACACTGATTTACCTTCCCGAGATGTTTCACTGAGGATCGCGAAGAGCTGCCCTTGGATCTCAGAGTTCAATTCTATTATCTCACAGCATCGGTTCAGATTCTGATCACAGGTATTAATCTGTAAATTAATCTGTATTAGTAGATCTGTCTGGAGTTTGCTACTTAAAAGCGTTCCTGTTAAGATGACTTTTTCCCCTACAACAAATACAGGCTGGGTGGTGAATGGCTGAGAGGAGCCCTGAGGAAAAGGCCCTGGGGGTCTGGGGTGATGAAAAGCTCAANNCTAGTGGGAGGTGTCCCTGCCTATGGCAGGGGGTTGGAACTGGATGAGCTTTGAGGTCGCTTCAATCTTACCATTCTATGATTTTATGACCACACCTGCACCACCTTTTCTTACTGAAGCACTCATCTTTAAAAGGTTCACATTGTTAACAGGCAAACGAAGAAGGCATCAGGACTTCTGACACCCACTTAACTCACTTGCTTAAGCCAATTTACTCCTTCCCCTCATTCTTAAAGATGCAACCACAAATCTCTCTAAAAGAAGAATCATCATTATGGATCTGCATTGAAACCTGTCAACACATCTTGGCAAAACAATAAGACAGGAGGCTGTTGGAGGTTATCCAACAGGAGGCTATTGGATAAATAAACATATTAGTCCAAAATGTGATTTTCTGTGTTAGCTGAGGTAATACCAGGCTGCATTTTCTTGCCTTGTCAACAGCCACATGAGGCCCCCATGCAATTTAATCTGTTTTTTTAAGAGTTACCAACTGATGAATGGACAGAACTCAACCTTATGCCTAGGTAACAACAAAACAGCAAAGCTACACCACTTTCAGCAAATGCAATTCTGAAAAGCAGTTGATGAGGTTTAACCTGTCCAGGATGCTACTGCATCTGCCAGGAGAACACCTACTTTGCACCTGCTTTCTTAATCTTTATGCCTAACCTGAGCATCATCTTCATGATGCTTCTTCAGACTACCCCCTAGGGTCTTCAGCCTTTAATGGCTCCATATGGTTTTTATGAGCTTCCAAACCAGCTCAAACTCCCCCTCATGCCCCTGCCAGCTTGTATTTTGTTGATGCAACGTGCTTTCCTCAGGCTTGGAGGAGCAGTCTCAAGCCAGAGCATCACTGCAAGTGCATTTTTCCAGCTCATTACACCAACATAACACCCGTGGTGCTTCCATCTGCCAGCTCTCTCTTCTCTGCAACAGCCACCTAAAACTGCTCCTCTTCATTTTGCAAGGCCTCAGAGACTACCCCCACCTCACTTATTATAGAAAGCTCAGCCCCCACAACAGTGGGAGCTCAGCCCTCCAGAAGTCTACCTCCACCATCCATTTGCAAGATTTACTCCCCCAGCTTTACCAGCTACACTCAAACTCCTCATCAAAACCATCCTCTGCCACAAATCCTGCAGGGGGTTGCACTGACTACTAACATGCTGCAACTCCTACATGCTAAACATCAAAAAAAGAACTGACTTTCCTTGAGAAGGCTACATCCCTGCTCAGCACCCTCACAGCACTCAGTGCAAGGCTACAGGCCAACACATCTCTCAGTGCCCTGAAGCTAATGGCTCTTAGGGTCATAGGACTGAGAACTCTGTCAAAATTTTCCACTGGAAAAAAAATAGTCAAATCTGGGCTTCATCTCATCTTTCCTCAATTTTGTACCTTCTCTACCCCTTCCACTGCCTCGTTCCCGCTCACTTTTACCTTCTCTACCCCTTCCACTGCCTCGTTCCCGCTCACTTTTACCTTCTCTACCCCTTCCACTGCCTCGTTCCCGCTCACTTTTACCTTCTCTACCCCTTCCACTGCCTCGTTCCCGCTCACTCTTACTCATTCCATGCATCCTGTCATGCCCACCTGTATCCAATTCCTCATCCACACCCGAATTTCTTCCCTCCCTTCCGAACCCTTCTGCAGCCCGCCAGCTCCAACAGTCGGGTATCCTCGATCTCACTTTCAGCATCCTTTTCCCTCCCCTTTCCCTGACTGTCCTCAGGCCACAGGTGGATTCTTCAGAGCGCACCCTCACCCGCGGCCCTTCCATCTGCTGGCCTCTTACCACAGGGCTCATTTTCCATCCAGACTTAGTCATTAATAGCCCAAACCTCTTTTAAGCCCCAGCCCTCGCTCTCAGCGAACCTTGATAAACAAAAAGACACCAACCGGAGCCGTGAGCGCTCCGGGCAGCGAGTGTAAAAGCTGCGATAAGCAGCTACACGTGCGGGTCAACACCTCAAAGCGACCTTTCGGACGCCGAGCAGCGGCCGCTACCTGCTCACCTACGGCCGCGCTCCGGAGCAGGCGGGGAGGGACGGGGGTGGGGAGCGGCCGCCGCTCCGCGTCCTGCCGTCACCGCGGCAACGACGCCCGCCAGCCGAGCTAAGGCTACTTCTCACAGCCCCCCAGCCGAACACCCCCCCCCCCCGCCGCTGGTCACCGCAGCCCACCTCGTAGTCGCGGTGCCAGCTCTCCAGCTTCTCCTGCAGCGTCCGGGCGCTCTTGTTGCTGACCAGCCTCCTCAAGCCGTCTGCCATGGCCACCTGTCAGTTCCTGCCTGGACGTGGAGCGAGACGAGCTGCGCCGCTTCCCCCGTTTCCTCTCGTCTTGCCCCGTCCGTCCAGCAGCCCTTCAGAGGCTGGCGGCGAGATGGTACAGCCAGCCCGGCTCCGCTGCTCTGGGCGGCGCTGCTTTCGCACCGCCTTTATCGTCGCGATTGTAACGTAGGCCGGGACCGGAGCGGCAGCGGCTGCCATGGCGACGCGGGCAGGGCGCGCCTCGGTTGTGGTAACGAGACCGCCGCCCCACGGCTAGCCGCAGTCCCGCAGCCCAGCTAGGCGAAAGGCGCGGGAGGCGGGCACTGCCGGGGGCCGCCGGGCGCCGCGCCTCCGAACCGGCAGCAAGGACTCGCCTCATGGAGCGGCGCCGAACTCGGTCCGCGGTCGTCCCCCCGCCTATCTGGCGCCGCGAGGGGGCGCACGCGGGCTCCTCCGCTACGGCGGTGGCGGCGGCGAGGAAAGATGGCGGCGGCCGCTCCCGAGCAGGTCTGTCCCGCTGGGTTGCAGGCGTGGGGAGGTGGCTGGCGCCATCCCGCCGGGGCGAGAGGGAAGCCAGGCCCTCTTTGCCGCCCAGGCGAGCCACAGGAGCAGCGAGGCCTGCCGAGGGGTGCTGCTTGTGGAGGGGGCGCTCGGGGGGGGGCGCCATTTTCGCGGCGGTGGCCGAGGCTGGTTGGGTGCCGGAGCCGTGCGGCGCGGCGGGCGAGAGGAGCCACCGCGGGCCGCCCCGGGGCCTCTGGCTCCCCGGCGCCTGCCCCAGCCGGGGGAGGACAGCGTTCCCGACCCGTGCTAGTGCTGTGTGGGAAGGACGCTCTTGCTAGGGCAGCCGCCTGGGCGGGGGAGAGGCATCCCGAGCCCGCTGCCGGGGCGCGACGCGGTACAGCTTGGATTGCGCTGCCTAACCCGCAGGATCTCTTGAGGAAAAAACACCCGCGTTCTGTGTTGGAAATAAAGCGTTCTGGTGTTTCTGCAGAGGAATGTGGCTGTCTTGAGTGAATAGGCGCTTGGCAGTAATTAATGAGACGAGAAGCGGCCGGCCGGCGCGGTCGGTATTTCTATAGGACTGCGCCGTCAGCCGCCTCGTTAGGCTGGCACACGCCTGGCGGCTCCGCGGCACTCTATAAATAAGACTGAAACTCACAGTCGGGCTCGGCATCCGAGGTCCCACCCGGGAATGAGAGCTAAATTTGTCAGGAAGGATGTCACTGTCACGCCGTCGTACGGGCGGGACGGAGACTGTGAGCGCCGCTTCAAGCCAGAGGGAGAAGAACGGAGGTGTTGAGGAGGTCTCACCTTCCAGGAGCTCCGTTATCTCTGCGGGACCTTAAATCGGAGTGTATCTGGCTACGTGCGTCAGCGCCAGTGGCAGCAGTCGGTAGGGAATCCCCAGATTGCTGAGGGATCCTGTGCCAGCCCCGTCTCGATGCAGTGCATGGATGCTCCAGCGCTTGTTCCAGCAATCACCATCTCAGCCATGCTCCCCCAGTCCTGTCGCTATCTTCTGTCGTACTGCCTCTCACCAGGTGAAAAAACTACATCTGAGTTTTATCTCACGGTCACATCCTTTCAAGGGCACACTGTCCTCAGGAGGATAAACTTACTGTCCTGTTGTACAAGACTTTTTTTTCCCAAAGCACAAACCTCTCAATTTCCCTGCCCAGACAATTTGTGCAGGGTTAGGGCACCTTCCAGAACATGAAGAAGCCCTCCATAAACTGGTCAAGCAGTTTCTCAATGCCTTTTTCCTTCAGCAACAGAAGAAAACACACTTTTAAATAAGTATAGACACATTCCAAGTGCAGTGAGCATAAGGTGCAGCTTCAGGATTCATTTCAGATGAGCAAACTTAATCCCATCAAAAAGATCAAGCCCCTTCTTTGAAGACTTGAACCCTTACATAGCAACTTGCTCTGTTCAGCTCCTTCTTTGAAGAATTCAACCCCTAAATGGCAACCTGCTCCATTCAGCCCCTTCTTTGAAGAATTCAACCCCTAAATGGCAACCTGCTCCATTCAGCCCCTTCCTTGAAGAATTCAATCCCTAAATGGCAACCTGCTCCATTCAGCCCCTTCCTTGAAGAATTCAATCCCTAAATAGCAACCTGCTCCATTCAGCTACTTCTTTGAAGAATTCAACTCAAAAATAGCAACCTCCTCCATTCAAGGGAGGTGAAACAAAAGTTTGGACAGTTACAAAACTACATCTAAACTTTCTTTTCCCTACAAAGATCTAAATTATTTTCCTCTATGTGTTGTTACATTGATGGGATATGCCTTGCAATCCAGTGGTTTCAAAAGGTTACACTAAAGCCAGGCTGGCCAAGTTCCCCGTGCCGGTTTGAAGTCTTGAGAGTGTTTTTCTTAAAGCTGCATGCAAGCAACATAAATTGAATGCAAGCTCTGTACTATCAAACTAATTAATGAAATGTATCATAGAATCATAGAATGGTAAGGTTGGAAAGGACCTCAAAGGTCATCCAGTTCCAACCCCCTAACACAGGCAGGGACACCTCCCACTAGTACAGGTCACTCAAGGCCTCGTCCCACCTGGCCTTGAACACCTCCCTGGGCAACCTGTGCCAGTGTCTCACCACCCTCACTGAAAAGAAATTCCTCCTAACATCCAGTTTCAATCTCCTCTCTGACAGTTTAAACCTATTCCCCCTTGTCCTATCATTACAAGACCTTGTAAATAATCCCTCCCCAGCCTTCCTGTAGGCCCCTTCAGATACTGGAAGGCTACTCTCAGGTCTCCTGAAAGCCTTCTCTTCTCCAGGCTGAAGAGCCCAAACTCTTGTAGCCTGTCCTCAGAGCAGAGCTGCTCCAGGCCTCTGATCATCTTTGTGGCCCTCCTCTGGACCCGCTCCTACACTTCAATGTCCTGCAATGTCCTTCACTTTCATCATTGCCTTAGCAGAGATCACAGTGGTTGTAAATGTGAGTCCTAAGTACTGAGTGGCAGACTGAACTGTAACACTGAACTACTCCACTAGCCAGCTCAAATTTCTGCTCCTTGTGTGCATGGCTGTGTGTGATTTGGGTGGCTTTACATGCCTTGTAACAGTTGATCCATGCCCTGTATTGCAGCAAAGCTCTAACGGCCCGGTGAAGAAGTCCATGCGAGAGAAGGCTGTGGAACGCAGGAATGTTAATAAGGAGCACAACAGCAACTTCAAAGCAGGATACATCCCAATTGATGAAGACCGTCTCCATAAGACAGGGTTACGTGGCAGGAAAGGCAACCTGGCCATTTGTGTCATTGTTCTTCTGTTTATCTTGGCTGTCATCAACCTGATTGTGAGTATAATCCTAGAGTCATAGAATGCTCTGGGTTGGAAGGTGTGATGGTTTGGGAGTTACCTGCTCCCACACTCTGAAAATCACCCAGACTAGACTCAGTTGGCTGGAAGTTAAGGACTGAAGCTCTATTTACAGCTCAGCACAATGTACAAGCAGAGATATACACAATAGACATGAATAGTTACAGAAATATACAAGTCAAAGGTAATACAGAAACACAATCCCTCTCCCAGAAATCAGAGTCCCCAGGAGGGGCTCCCAACCCTTCCACCTTCTTTCCACTCCTATACCTTACTCCAGGGTCTGTCTTAACTTGCAAGGTGAGTTTGGAGGATTGGCAAGGGGAGTTAGAAGCAAAGTGATCAGTTGGGTTACACAGCAGAGGCCAGAAGACACCAGCTCCCAGAGAGAGAGCAAGAGACTCTTACCTATATTTGTGTCCTTGTTCTTACACATCTCAGCAAGCCTATGAGTGAAGTAGACATCATCATCGTTTGCTTTTCACAGCCTATCATCTTTTTCATAAGAACATTCACGTTAGCCTCAAACCAGCACAGAAGGGACCTTCAGGCTGCCCAGAGAGGTTGTGGAGTCTCCTTTTCTGGAGGCCACCTGAATGCATTCCTGTGTGACCTACTCTTGGTGATCCTGCTCTGGCATGGGGGTTGGACTCAATGATCTTTCAAGGTCCCTTCCAACCCCTAACGTTCTGTGATTGTGAGTTTAAAATAATTGTATGTCCAGAGAAGGGTAATGAGGCTGGCAGGGGTCTTGGAGTCCTGTGAGGAGCGGCTGAGGGAACTGGGGTTGTTCAGCCTGGAGCAGGCTGAGGGGAGTCTCTGTAAGTACCTGTGTGCTGGTTTGAGGCTAACTGGAATATTTTAATGGAGAAAATGTTTTCTTTTTCTGTGAAAAGAAAACAATGGTGATGTCTGCTTCACTCATAGGCTTGCTGAGATGTATAAGAACATAAACATAGATAAGACATACTCTATTGGAAAGTCTCGGGCTCTCTAGCTCTTTTTGATCTTGGCCTCACTGCTGCGTAACCTAACTAACCACTTTTCCTTCTAACCCCCCTGGCTGATCCTCCAAACTCACCTTGCATGTAAGCCAAACCCTGGGGTAAGGTATAGGGGTGGGAAGAAGGTGGAAGGGTGGTTGGGAGCCCCTCCTGGGGACTCTGATTTCTGGGAGGGGGATTATGTTTCTGTATTACCTTTAACTTGTCTATTTCTGTAACTATTCCTGTCTATTGTGTCTATCTCTGCTTGTATATTGTGCTAAGCTGTAGAGCTTCAGTCCTTAATTTCCAGCCAGCTGAGTCTAGTCTGGGTGATTTCACAAAGTGTGGGGGGGGGGCAGGTACCTTCCAAACCATCACAACCTGAAAGGAGGCCTCTTCTCCCAGATAACAAGTTATAGAACAAGAGGAAATGGCCTCAAGTTGCATGAGGGGAGGCTTACTTTGGATATCAGGGGAAATTTCCTCACCAGAAGGGTCATCAGGGCCCGGGGCAGTGATGGAGTCACCATGCCTGGAGGTGTTTAAAAGCTCTTTGGATGAGGTGCTGAGGGACGTGCTCTAACAGTTGCCTACTGGGAGGCAGTAGGTTATGGCTGGACTCCATGACTTAAGGTCTTTCCCAAGCAAGTGGTTCT
Organism: Ramphastos sulfuratus; assembly: GCA_013399055.1. Taxonomy (NCBI): domain Eukaryota; kingdom Metazoa; phylum Chordata; class Aves; order Piciformes; family Ramphastidae; genus Ramphastos; species Ramphastos sulfuratus. The sequence goes on from WBNM01045870.1 coordinate 23,917, forward strand.
GTGGTTCTGTAGAACACGCAGTTGATCCAGTAGCTGTGGGAAGACGCAGGGAAGCAGAGTGACCTTTGGCAACGTGTGCTTGTCCTCAGATCACACTGGTCATCTGGGCGGTGATCCGCATCGGCCCCAACGGCTGCGACAGCATGGAGTTCCACGAGAGCGGCCTGCTGCGCTTCAAGCAGGTCTCCGACATGGGCGTCATCCACCCGCTCTACAAGAGCACCGTGGGAGGCAGGCGGAACGAGGACTTGGTCATCACCGGCAACAACCAGCCTGTGAGTTACCAGCCAGCAGTGTCTGAGCAACGCCCTGGTACTGTGCTCGGGTTATTAGGAAACGTCATATGGGAAACATCCTGAGCCTTGGGATGCCAGCCAGGAGGGTCCTGATGGGATTGAGAACAGGGCCAGTGGCATGAGGTTCAACGAGTCACAGTGCAGTGTCCTGCATATGGGGCAGGCCAATCGCAGGCACAGATCCAGGCTGGGTGAGTGAGTTGAGAGTAGCTCTGAAGAAAGACTTGCGGGTGTTGATTGCTGAGCAGCTCTCCCGTGAGCCAGCAATGTCCTCACCTTATAGTAGCCTTCCAGTATCTGAAAGGAACCTACAGGAAGGCTGGGGAGGGACTATTGACAAGGTCTTGCAATGACAGGACAAGGGGCAATGGGTTTGAACTGGCAGAGCGGAGATTGAAACTGGATGTTAGGAGGAAGTTCTTTCCAGTGAGGGTGGTGAGACACTGGCACAGGTTGCCCAGGGAGGTTGTGGCTGCTCCCTCCCTGGAGGTGTTCAAGGCCAGGTTGGAGGAGGCCTTGAGTGACCTGTACTAGTGGGAGGTGTCCCNCTTCTAAGCTGACCTATTTCATAACTGTGTTTCTGAAGATTGTGTTTCAGCAAGGAACGACCAAGCTGAGCGTGGAGAAAGACAAAACGTCGATTACCAGCGACATCGGCATGGAATTCGTCGATCCCCGGACACAGAACACCTTGTTCAGCACAGACTATGAGACCCACGAGTTCCACCTGCCGAGCGGCGTCAAAATCCTCAACGTACAGAAGGCCTCCACGGAGAGGGTAGGGCCACTGCTAACTGCCACTCACTTGTAAAGCTTCATGGCTGGATTGTCTTAGCTGTAGAATCAAGCAGTTCCTCCACCTGGCTCACAACAGCCCCGTGGGAAGCTACAGACTTGGGCATGTGTGGGTGAAAGCTGTGACTTGGAGAGGGACTTGGAGGTGTTGGTTGCCAGTCAGTCCAATGTGAGCCAGCAGTGCCCAGCTGGCCAAGAAAGCCAGTGGCATCCTGGCTTGGATCAGGCACAGGGTGGGCAGCAGGGACAGGAGGGGATCATGCCCCTGTGCTCAGCACTGGGGAGGCCATACCTTGAGTGCTGTGCTCAGTTCTGGGCCCCTCGCTATGGGAAGGACATTGAGGGGCTGGAGCCTGTCCAGAGAAGGGCAATGAGGCTGGAGAAGGGCCTGAAGCAGCTGGGCTGTGAGGAGGGGCTGAGGAGAGCTGGGGGTGTGCAGGCTGGAGCAGAGGAGGCTGAGGGCAGAGCTCATTGCTCTCTGCAGCTGCCTGCAGGGAGGTTAGAGCAAGGAGTGGGCAGCCTCTGCTCCTTGGTGGTAAGAGACAGGAGCAGAGGAAATGGTTCTAAGTTGCACCAGGGGAGGTTGAAGCTGGATGTGAGGAAATATTTCTTCACTGAAAGGGTTCTTAAACACTGGAGTGGTCTGCCCAGGGTAGTGCTGGAGTCGCCATCCCTGGAGGTGTTTAAGCAGCCTGTGGAGCTGGCACTTAGGGACATGGTTTAGTGTTGACCCTAAACTGAGTTGAGGGTTGGACTGGATGAGCTTGAAGATCTCTTCCACCAGGATGTTTTCTGTGATTTTGACTATAAAAAGGTCCAAGTCCCATCTTTAGAATAAATGTAGCTAAAAATGCAGCTCTGAAAATGTAAATCACCCTAAAAATCAGAACAAAAATGAGAGCTGAGGCAATTAAATGAGTGCAGTGTCTGCAACAGGCCAAACAGGCCTTTGTGTGTCATTTTATTCAGCATTTCTCCATTTGGGCACACAGAAACAGTTCAGAAATCAAATTTCTCTGAAAAGCTGCTCTGATTCTAGTAAGAGCTTACAAAATTACCAGAATCTAATTTATTTAAATTACCAGAATTTAATTTATTTATTATTAATTTTACTTATTACCAGAATTTAATTTAAATTACCAGTTTATTTTTCATTACTTACTACTAGAATTTATTTAAATTACAATTTATTTATTGCAAGAATTTAATTTATTTAAATTACCAGAATTTATTTAATTTTAAAATTTTATTATTCATTTATTATAGAACTTAACTTATTTGCACTTCCAAGATGTAATTTATTCATTTGTTTATTACCAGAATGCATGTAAATTACCAAAATTTAATTTATTTAAATTACCAGAGTGTAATTTATTTATACATTTCATGTTATTCATTATTAATTTTATTACCAGAATGTATTTAAACTACCAGAAGTGATGTTATTTAAATTACAAGAGTTCAATTTATTTATAAATTTCATGTTATTCATTATTAATTTATTACCAGAATGTATGTAAATTACCAAAATTTAATTTATTTAAATTACCAGAGTGTAATTTATTTATAAATTCCATGTTATCCATTATTAATTACCAGAATGTATTTAAATTACCAGAATGTAATTTATTTATTATGAACTTATTTATTACCAGAATGTATTTAAATTTAATTCAATTAAATAATTTTACTATTTATTAATTAATTTATTTCTATAATTTATCTAATTATTGTTCATTTATTACCAGGATTTAACTTACTTAAATTTTTAATTTATGTATATATTACTAATTCATATTATTATGAGTTAGTAATACATTTATTATTTTT
>WBNM01045871.1:1698-20365 GCA_013399055.1 Ramphastos sulfuratus
TGGAACTGGATGATCCTTGAGGTCCCTTCCAACCTTACCATTCTATGATTCTATGAAATGACAAAGCTCTAGAGCCCTTTTCACTGCTTATGGAGCCAGAAGCCTTACAATTGCTATGAATGTTGCAGCCATGGAAAACATCCAAATATTAGGATGGGTGATTGATAACTTTTTGGTGTTCAGCCATTAAATTTCCTTTATGTGTGCTTTTAGTATTGGGAATGAGGTATTTCTCAGCTCATTAATTTTCAGAGCTTCTCAATTACCTCAGACCAGGAAGATACAAAAAAAGCAGCCCAAGCCAACCCCAAAAATGCCTCAACGCAGCCCCAAAACCCAGAGCCAAAAAAGCCCCCCAAAGCTACACAAAAAATCCTCCCAAAGCAACCCAAAAAAGTCCCAACAAACCACTCTCAACCCAATCAAAAACCACACCTATACCTGACCAAAAAAAAAATACCCAAAGTCCCACCAAGCCAACCAAACCCCTCACCCCACCAAGCCAACCAAAACTCCCACCCCAAACCACCACCAACCAGCCAAGACCCTGCTAGATAATCAAAATGTTCTCTGCACTCACCTGAACTGACTCAACTCTTTCATCATGCAGATGTGGTGACCTTGGGTAAATATCAAGAAGATGAGGAGGTTCATCAGTCTGTGTTCTTCTAATGTGATGTTTAAGAACTTCTTTGTAATCAAAGGAATCAAAGTTTGTTTTCCACAGAAATACCTGCAAGAAGCCATCACAAAACTACTTGAAGCCCCAACCTTCAGTGAAGTCTTTTCACTGCAGCTCCATGGAGGACCTTGGAGTCATGCTGGACAAGAAGCTCTCCATGGCAGAGCAATGTGTCCCTGTGGCCAAGAGTATCCTGAGGGGCATTCAGAAGTGTGGCCAGCAGGGCAAGGGAGGGTCTCCTGCCCTTCTACTCTGCCCTGGTGAGACCACATCTGGACTATTGTGTCCAGTTCTGGACTCCCCAGTTCAAGAGGGACAGGGACCTACTGGAGAGAGTCCAACAGGGCTACGAGGATGGTGAAGGGCCTGGAACCTCTGTGTGATGAGGAAAGGCTGAGAGCCCTGGTCCTGGTTAGCCTGCAGAAGAGAAGGCTGAGAGGGGATCTGGATCAATGTTTACAAATACCTTAAGGGTGAGTGTCAAGAAAGGGCCAGGCTCTTTTCAGTGGTGTCCTGTGATAGGACAAGGAGCAAAGGACACAAACTGGAACCCAGGAGGTTCCACTTCAACATAAGGAAAAGCTTCTTTACTGTGAGGGTAACAGAGCCCTTGAGCAGGCTGCCCTGAGAGGTTGTGGATTCTCCCCTGGAGACTTTCCAAATCCACCTGGATGTGTTCCTGTGTGACCTGCTCTAGGTGATCCTGCTTTGGCAGGGTGGTTGGACTGGATGATCTCCAGAGGTCACTTCCAGCCCCTACCAATCCACCATTCTATGATTAGTACTAGATCACAACATCAGAATTAGCCTGCTGGTGCTGGAGCAGAGGTGTCCAGCAGGTCGAGAGAGGTGATCCTCCTCTTCTCTCTCCTCTGAGAAATTTCTCCACTGAGGAATAAAGTTACTACAGCTAAAGAATTCTACACAGGTCATTACTACACAACAATTAGAAGTGAAATCAAGAGCCCTCTCCCACCAGAAGGGTCACAAGAGAAAAAGTTCAGCTGATAAAAACATGCCTGTGAGAAGTAAATAAACGTCAGGCCTCATTACTGGAACTCCTGTGACTGCTTTAATTAAATATTGACCTAAGAAAGCACTTTCTGATGAAGAGGCCAAGTCATTTTGTACATTNCTGCCCAGGGAGATGGTGGAGTCCCCATCTCTAAAGGTGTTGAAAAGATTCATGGATGTGGTGCTGAGGGATGTGGTTTAGTGGCAGTGGCTTAGCAGGCTGCCTGCTTTTAACAGGAGGAGGGAAATGCTGCCTCATGGACAAGTCTGGAGGGAATGCTGGACACAACTGCTAGACAGTATCTGAAGGAGGCCTACAGGAGAGCTGGGGAGGGACTAATGACAAGGTCTTGTAATGACAGGACAAGGAGTAATGGGCTTAAAGTGGCAGAGGGGAGACTGAAAGTGGATGTTAGGAAGAAGTTGTTTGCAGTGAGGGTGGTGAGACACTGGTACAGGTTGCCCAGGGAGGTTGTGGAGCACAGAATCACCCAATGTGATCTTTGATCACATTGGGTGATTCTGTGCTCCACATCCTCCCTGGAGGTGTTCCAGGCCAGGTTGGATGAGGCCTTGAGCAACCTATTCCAGTGGGAGGTGTCCCTGCCTATGGCAGGGGATTGGAACTGGATGAACTTTGAGGTCACTTCCAACCTAAACCATTCTATGATTCTAGACAGGATGGATGTCAGCATACTGCAGTTAGCACTCCACTGTGACAAACTCATTGAATGTGACAAACTACTGAATTCCCATCCACTGGAAGCAAAATTAAGACAATTAGAGAAACAATACCACAGACCTTGGCATCTGCTCCACCTGAGGCAAATTTTTCACCACCTTTGGAAAAAGCCACAGAGAGTACAGGGCCCTGAAAGTGAAAACAAGTTTGGATAGTTAAATTGTGCTGCTGCTGCAACAGTTGTGTTGTGATGCAGAGAGAAAAACACTTCTGAAGTCTCAATAGATTTCTGAAGTTTAATATCACACAAACAATTAAACTGCAGGGAAGTTCTTGCAAAGCAACCCAACTGAAGAGCTGCTGCTCCACATCTTGGCAAGATGCTGAATGTCAAGGACCATAGATCAGGAATAGTGTGGCCAGAAGGCCCAAGGAAGCGATTGTGCTCCTGTTTCGGGCACTGGTGAGGTCACACCTCAAATCCTGGGTTCAGTTTTGGGCCTCTCACTCCAAGAACATTGAGGGGTGAGCATGTCCAGAGAAGGGTATCAAAGCTGGGGAAGGGCCTGGAGAGCAGGGCTGAGGAGGAGCAGCTGAGGGAACTGGGAGTGTACAGCCTGGAGAAGAGGAGGCTAAGGGGAGACCTCATTGGTCTCTAAAATTCCCTGAGAGGAGGCTGCAGTGAGGTGGAGGTTGGGCTCTGCTCCCTAGTATCAGGTGACAGAAGGAGAGGAAATGTCCTGAAATTGTGCCAGGTTGGAGATGAGGAAAAATGTTTGCTGCAAGAGTGGTCATGGATTGGAACAGGCTGCCCATGGAGGTGGTGGAGGCACCAAGAAGGGTGTGGCCATGGCACTTTGGGACGTGGATTAGTGTCCATGGTGGTGTTGGGTTGATGTTTGGACTTGCTGATTCTTAGAGGGCTTTTCCAACCCACACAGTTCTGTGATTCTATNGGGCACCCTCAGCAAGTTTTGCAGATGACAGCAAGCTGTGTGGTGTAGTTGACATGCTGGAGGGAAGAGAGGGCATCCAGAGGGACCCTGAAAGCCTTGAGAGCTGGGTCCATGGCAGCCTCATGAAGTTCAACAAGGCCAAGTGCAAGGTCCTGCACCTGGGCTGAGGCAATCTCAAGCACAAATCCAGGTTGTGTGAGGAGTGGATTGAGAGCAGCCTGGAGGAGAAAGACTTGGGGGTGTCAGTTGGTGACAAACTCACTATGAGCCAGCACTGGTTGCTGGCAGCCCAGCAGGCACCTGTGTGCTGGCTGCACCCAAAGCAGGGAGAGCAGCAGCACAGGGAGGGGATTTTGTCTCTGCTCTGCTGAGACCACACCTGCAGCACTGCCTCCAGTTCTGGGTCCTCCAACACAAGGAGGACCTGGAACTGTTGGGAGTGGGTCCAGAAAAGGCCAAAGATGATCAGAGGGCTGGAGAACCTCTCCTATGAGGACAGGCAGGGAGAACTGTGGTTGTTTAGGCTGAAGAAAAGAAGGCTCCAGGAAGACCTCAGAGCAGCCTTCCAGTACCTGAAGAGGGCTACAGGAGATCTGTGGAGGGAATTCTGACAAGGGCTGGCAGTGATAGGACTAAGGGCAAGAGATTGAAGCTGGAAGAATGGAGATTTAGATTGGAGATGAAGACGAAATTCTTTCCAATGAGGGTGGTGAGACACTGGCACAGGTTGCCCAGGAAGGCTGTGGATGACCCCTCCCTGGAGGTGTTCAAGGCCAGGCTGGATAAGGCCCTGAGCAAGCTGGGCTGGTGGGAGGTGTCCCTGCCCATGGCAGGGGGCTGGAACTGGATGATCTTTAAGATCCCTTCCAGCACAAACCATTCTTTGGCAGGAATCATAGTCACATAATCTAAACAACCCAAGAGCTCAGTTCTCAAGAGAAGACAACCCCCTGCAGTGTTTGTACCTTTGTAATGCTGCAGGAGCTTCTTCATTCGAATATCCCAGAGCTTCACTGTGTGGTTGGAACCTGCAGAAGCTATACACGTGCCACTGGGGTTGAAATCCACATAATTTGTAAATCTAAACAGGATTAAAAGGAATTGATTATGTCTTTCCAGAGACGTGGTGAGGTGCAACCTGCCCTAGGTGACCCTGCTTTGGAGCTGAAGATCTCCAGAGGGCCCTTCCAATCCCTACCATGCTGTATTTCAATTGATTGAAATAAGGTATTGCAAACAACTGAAATAAATATAATGCCACAAGATGTGCCTACAGGAAGGCTGGGGAGGGACTATTTATAAGATCTTGCAATGACAGGACAAGGGACAATGGGTTTAAACTGGCAGAGGGAAGATTTAGACTGGATGTTAGGAGGAAGGTCTTTCCAGTGAGGGTGGTGAGACACTGGCACAGGTTGCCCAGGGAGGTTGTGGCTGCTCCCTCCCTGGAGGTGTTCAAGGCCAGGTTGGACGAGGCCTTGAGTAACCTGTGCTAGTGGGAGGTGTCCCTGCCCAAGGCAGGGGGGTGGAACTAGATGATCCTTGAGGTCTCCTTTCAACCTTACCATTCTATGATTCTATGTGCAGAACAAATCAGCCTCTACAATCTGGCTTTCTCTTCAAATTGTCATCACTTTGTTATTAATTGCTCTGACTCAGACCTTCAGTTTCTGTTGCTGAGTACAAAGTTCCTGTGAGGAGGTGCTGCAGAGTTTGTAAGAATTAAGTGAAAGAACATTCAGAGAATGATTTGGATTGGAAAGGACCTTCAAGGTAGTCCAGTTCCAACTCCCGTGCCATGGGCAGGGACACCTCCTGCTAGCCCAGGTTGTGTCCATGAGGGAGAGGATGGTGCAGTTTGTCCCCAGACTGATAAATTCAGTTGCACAACTTTGCTGCTTGTGGGCCTGAGCAGTGCTGCTCACAGCTGTCTGCATAAAATGGTTTGGGTTAGAAGGGACCTTAAAGGTCATCTCCTTTTGACTGCTCTGTCATGGGCAGGGACACCTCCCACCAGCCCAGGTTGCTCAAGGCCTCATCCAACCTGACCTTGAACATCTCCAGGGAGGGGACAACCACAGGCTCCCCTGGGCAACCTGATCCAGTGCCTCAGCACCTGTAGCTGTAACAAGCTTTTAGCTTGGAAAAAAGATAGAGGTGGCAGCCTGGAAATTAGTAAGGCACATATAGATCAAAGTTTCATTGCATTTGTTAAACACCTTGGAATCAGAGTTTTAAGTGAGAAAACTGCAGGGGAGACCTCATTGCTCTCTACAACTCCTTGAGAAGAGGTTGCAGTGAGGTGGCTGTTGGGCTCTGCTCCCTACTATCAGGTGATAAAATGAGAGGAAATGGCCTGAAATTGTGCCAGGGGAGAGTTAGGTTGGAGATTAGGAAAAGATTGTTAGCTGCAAGAGCGGTCAGGGATTGAAAGAGGCTGCCCAGGGAGGTGGTGGAGTCCCCATCCCTGGAGGTGCTCAAGAAACGTGTGTCCGTGGCACTTTGAGACGTGGTTTAATGGCATGGTGGTGTTGGACCTGATGATCAAACAATTCTATGATTCTAAACCTAAATAAGGCAGGTCACTGAAGCCACTATTCAAGTGGAATATCCTGGATTTTCTCTGATATTGGATGCTTCAAAACCAGCATTACAGAAAGAGAGGATAAACTTGAAAATGTTCAAAAATCCAAGGACAATCTGACTTTTCTCTGCCTTATATCTTGACTCTTGGAAAACAGGAACAAGCTCTTTACCATGAGGGTAGCTGCCCAGGGAGGTCATTGAAGGCCCATTCTTGGAGATATTCAAGGTGAGGCTTGACAAGGCTTTGGGCAACCTGATCTGGCTGAGGATGTCCCTGCTGCTGACTGCAGAGGGGCTTGGACTAGGTGACCTTTGGAGGTCCCTTCCAACCCAGACCATTCTGCGATTCTGTGAATTAGGTGGGTAAATTAACCAACCTCTTTAGGAAAAAGATTAAATTAATGATTTTAGTTGCCATGAGTGGTAGAAGGTTGCTCTACTTTCAACTCTAACATAGTTAATGCCACTAAACATGAAATTAATTGACATTAAACAGTTTTTTTTCCCCAGTAACACTTACCCTCCATAATCTAAGAAGCTATCAATACAAGTTTTATTTCTTGTATCCCAGATCCTAACAGATTTATCTTCACTGCAAGATGCTATCAGCCTTCCATCAGGTGAAAACCTGCAACATACAAACATAGAAATGACTAAACTGGTATCACTTAGATAGGCATTAGAGACATAAACAGCAGGAAAGCCAGTCTGGAATTCAGATGGGTCACATTCAAAGGAAAGGCTGGACCAGATGATTCTTGAGCTCCCTTCCAACCTGGCATTCTGTGATTCTGTCACATTTGAAGCTTCTCATAGGTATAAAAAGGAAAAGAAAAGCTTCTCCCCTCCTCTCCCTTTTTGCAGCCAGCTACAATTAAAAACAGAGCAATAAGCAAGAGAAAGAAGCATGGGGAGAAAAGCAGCCTCAAGTTTGGCATCTTCAGATATCAAAGAGATTATCATAGAAAACCACAGGCAAAAAAAAAACAGGATACAGGAGAATCACAGAATTGTTTGGGTTGGAAAAGCCCTCCAAGATCATCCAGTCCAACTAACAACCCAACACCACCATGGCCACTAAACCATGTCCCCACGTGCCATGGCCACAGGTTTCTTGAACACCTCCAGGAATGGGGACTCCATCACCTCCCTGGGCAGCCTGTGCCAATCCCTGACCACTCTTGCAGCAAACAATTTTTTCTCAGCATGAACATGACTTGTTTCAAGAATCTCGAGCTCCATTTCAACTGACATTAGAATTTCTCCTGTGACCTCTCTTCTCCCTAGTATCAAGTGACAAAACAAAAGGGAATGGCCTCAAGCTGCACCAGGGGAGGTTTAGGATGGATATAAAAAGTAATTTTTTCACTGAAAGGGTGATCAGGCCCTGGAACAGGCTGCCCAGGGAAGTGGTGGAGTCACCATCCCTGAAGAGGATTAAAAGCCATGTAGATGTGGTGCTTGGGGATATGGCTTAGGGGTAGAATGGGTAGAATAGGGTTAATGCTTGGACTCCATGATCTTGAAGGTCATTTCCAACCTATCAAACTGTCAGCCAAGCAATCATGATTATTCCTAGACCAGCAGAGTAGTTTTTTACAGAGGAAATTTGTCTATAATTTCACCCATCCTTATCCTTTCTCAGCCTGACAACACAAAGACTTTAAAACGCTGTCCCAGAACTTTCCACAGAAGATTTCCTACAGCTTTTTTCTTTTTCCCTTTTCAGCAATCAGTGTAGGGCTCTGCACTCCACCAGTGTTAAAGTTTCTTTCTCAAGAGATTTCAGTCAGGCCTCTCTTAGCTGCAGATTTTCCAAGGATATGGAGGAAATACATAAAATCAGAGAACAATCTTTCCTTGTCTGCCTTTCAATACTGCCTGAATCTTCAGTTGCACTCCAAAGGCCATTTCTTTTGAACTCATTTTGACTCATGACCATTCTTTTATTGCCACCACTGTTCAAAAAATAGCTGGGGAAGCCCCTACTGTGCATAACAAATCTAGAAGCAAGTGAAGGCTGTGAAAAGAAGTGAATACAGCATGGGGGGGGTGGGGGTGGTGGAAAGAAGACACAAGACTGGGAAAACTCAGAATACTGACTGAAAACACAGGGGATCTAATTTGTCCTTTGACTTCAAAGGATTAAAAGCCAGCAACGGATTGAATGTGCACTCAGGAACACAAAGCAAGCCTTCAGAACCTAAGGAGGCTCAACAGGAATAAGTCCTGCACCTGAGGAGGAACAACCCCATGCACCAGTGCAGGTTAGGGGGTGACCGGCTGGAAAGCAGCTCCCTGGAAAAAGACTTTAGAGTCCTGGTGGCCGAGAATGTCTCCACGGGACAGCAATGTGACCCTGCAGGCTACAAGGGCAATGGTGCCCTGGGGAGCATCAAGAAAAGTGTGGCCAGCAGGTCAATCTACTCTGCTTTGCTGAGGCCACATCTCAAGTGTTGTGTGCAGTTCTGGGTTCCCTAGTTCAAGAGGCACAGGGAGATACCAGAGAGTGCGCAACAGAGGCTACAAGGATGGTGAAGGGACTGGAAGCTCTCTGTGATGAGGGAAGGCTCAGAGCCCTGGGGCTAGTTAGCCTGCAGAAGAGAAGGTTGAGAGGGGATCTGAGCAATGCTTACAAATACCTTAAAAGTAGGTGTCAAGAAGGGGCCAGGCTCTTTTAAGTGGTGTCCAGTGGTAGTATAAGTGGCAATGGATACAAACTGGCCCCCAGGAAGTTCCACTTCAACATGAGAAAATTTACTGTGAGTGTGCTGTAGCCCTGGAGCAGGCTGCCCAGAGAGGTTGAGGAGTGTCCTTCTCTGGAGACTTTCAGGACTCATTTGGACACATTCATGTTTGACCTGCTCTAGGTGATCCTGCTTTGGCAGGGGAGTTGAACTGGATGATCTCTAGAGGTCCCCTCCAACCCCTACCACTCTGTGATTCTATGAACTAGGAGACACATAGGAAACCAGTGTGTACAAGACTGACTCAAACTTCATTATTAGTGGTAGAATTTCACAGGTTTGGTTTTATTTCTTAGTTCTAACCCTGCTGTGATGGGTTAGAGCAGATCCCTCTCCCAGTAAATTCACTACAACTCAGAATTTGGAAAAATAATAATTAAAAAAAGGTATTTTTTTACAGTTTAAATATAACAGTATAAGGAGAATAAACTACTGTGACAGTGGTGAGACTCTGGAACAGCTTGCCTAGGGAGGTGGTGGAAGCCCCATCCCAGGCTGGATGAGGCTCTGGAAAGCCTGATGTAGTGTGAGGTGTCCCTGCCCACGGCAGGGTGGTTGGAACTAGATGCTCCTTGTGGTCCCTTCCAACCCTGCCTGATTCTATGATTCTTTGATTCTACTGCAGAATATAATAACCTTAAAGAAGATAGGGATGGGGTCAAACGGTGGTGAAGCAGCAAAGCAGCAGCCAAAACAGTGGCAAGGAAAGACAGCAGCAGGCACAGCAGAAGCAGCAAAGGGGGGAAGATACAAGCTGTACTTCCAGACATAAAGCTTTCGATGCTCCNCAGGTCACTCAAGGCCTCATCCAACCTGGCCTTGAACACCTCCAGGGAGGGAGCAGCCACAACCTCCCTGGGCAACCTGTGCCAGTGCCTCACCACCCTCACTGCAAAGAACTTCCTAACGTCCAGTCTAAATCTTCCTTCTGCCAGTTCAAGCCCATTACTCCTTGTCCTGTCATTCCAAGACCTTGTCAATAGTCCCTTCGCAGTCATCCTGTAGCCCCCTTCAGATACTGGAAGGCTACTCCAAGGTCTCCTGGAAGCCTTCTCTTCTCCAGGCTGCAGAGCCCCAACTCTCACAGCCTGTCCTAGCAGAGCTGCTGCAGCCCTCTGAGCATCTTCATGGCCTCCTCTGCACTCACTCTGACAGTTCTATGTCCTTCTTGCATTGGGGGCTCCAGAACTGTACACAGTTGGGAAAGACACAAACACTGCACAAGGATGAAAGCCCCAGCCAGCATCACCCACTCACATGCAAGGAATCCAGAGCCTGACAGTACGATCTCGAGAAGCTGAAGCCAGCAGTTGCCCATCTGGGGAGAACTGGACACTGGTCACTGCTTCCTCATGGCCTACAAATCTGTAGGCTCTGGATTGTGCCTTCAGTTTCCACACCATAAGAAGGCTATCCAAGGAGGAGGTAGCTGGTAAGAAAGAAGAGGTATTATCAGACAGAAGTAACGATTCAGTGGATTTGGGTTCACCAGTGACCTTACTCTGCAAATTTCAGTGTGATAAGGTCAGTGTGAGAATCACAACACAAACACTTAACAGTGATCTGCAGAGGTTTCCTGCTTGGGAATTGAACCTTCTGTCAAGACATCCAGTCTGGAATTCTAAGCACAATGGTTAAATCCATAGAATGGCAGAGTTGGCAGGGGGGTGAGACTTGATCTCCAGAAGTCCCTCCAGAAGTCCCTCCCAGGGCAAGGTCATCTACACAAGGTCACACAGGAACACATCCAGGTTGGTTTTAAGTGTCTCCAGAGATGGAGACTCCTCCACCTCTCTAAGCAGCCTGTTCCAGCACCCTTCAGTAAATTCCTCCTCATGTTTAGATAGAGCTTCTTCTGTTCCAGTTTGTGCCCATAACTCCTTGTCCTGTCACTGGGCACTACTGAACAAAGCCTGGTCCCAACCTCCTGATCTTCACTCTTTAAAAAATTGATCAGCACTGATGAGATCCCCCTTACTCAGGGCTTTTTAGTCTGAAAACCAGCAAATCCTCTCTGTCTTTGCTCATCAGAGAGATGCTGCAGTCCCCTCAGCATCTTTGTAGCCTCTGCTGTACCATCTCCCCATCCTTCTTCAGCCAGGGAGCCCAGAACTGGACACCATACTACAAATGTGGCCTCAGCAGGGCAGAGGGGGAAGAAGAACCTGGAGACTTCTGAAGAACTTCTACTAGCACATCTAAGTTGAAGCTCTGGGCAGGTAAGAGAATTGAAGAGAGAGCCAGCATGCTACCAACATTTAATTATCATCCTGAAGTTTATTTGGTCAGAAGAAAACCCAAAGCCCTCCTCCATTTATTCAGTGTTAAGTTTACATTCATTTTCTTTTAAGAAAACTTCAAGTCAGTAGTTTAAAATATATACAATGTTCCCTACATTTGCAAACTCAGTACAGGGGAGAACAAAAAATATTTTTCAGAGCTTCAGATTTTCCAGAAATCTGCATGTCCTGAACACCAACTGGATGGGAATATTGCTTTAGGATTGTTATAACTCAGTTCAAAACTAAAGAAATTAGAAATGGAAAGGTTTCTTTTCTTTCTTTTTCTTTGTCCTCCTCTAGCTCCGACTCCTCCCCATCACCCAGCCTTTTTATTCCTGTTGAGATCAGAACTAATGGAGTCAGAAAAGTTTTTTCTTTCTTTTTTCTTTTGACTTCTCTAGTTCTGTCTTCTTCCCATCTTCTAACCTATTTATTCCCACTGGGATCCAAACTAAAGGAATTAGAAACAGGGAAAGTTTTTTTTCTTCCTCTTCTTTCTCCATCTCCAGCCCAGCCTCTTCCCCATCTCCCAGCTTTATTCCCCCTGGGATCTAAACTTAAAGGAATTGGAGAGGTGGGGTTTTTTCCCCCCCATTGTTTCTCCTTCTCTAGCTCTGCCTCCTCCCCATCTCCCAACATTTTATTCCCATTAGGAAGAATTACTTCAATGTTATTTATTTATTTAGGACCAGGTTATTTCCTATTACCTTTTAGTTTTTAAATAACCACAAAACTAGACTAGGGGAGGCAGAGGGGAGAGGGAAAGAGGAGAGGCTCAGACACAAACAAGTAAGAACATTAAAGAGAGGTTCACTTATTGCTTCAACAGATAAGGAACACTTTCGATGCCAGTTTTAACATGAAGGTAGTTTGGTTTTTGTTTTCCCATGAAATGTAGGGTTTTTTTCCCAAGTTCTAAAAAGGTGAAGTGTATAAAAGTTGCATAGTCTACATTTTAATCCCTTTCATCCAAGGAAGCATGCATTGCACAGACAATTTATGCTCTGCCATGTAGGAGAAGCCAGATCTTTTTGCTGTCATTTCTATTGAATGCAATAACCTACAGTAAGCATTTCACACACCCCAGCCCCCACTTTCTGTAATTTATTGCACTGATATATAATGACTGGCTGCCTTTGAAAACTTGATAAATGGTTTCTGACTTCTAATTCCTTGCTGCAGTGTGGAATGGAATTTTTCAAGACTGTCTCCCTTATACAGTAAAGAAATTCCCCTGGAAAGAGGAAAAAAAAAATAGCTTCAGGGAAAATAGAGAACAAAACCCAAACAAATAAGATTCATAGAATGGTTTGGGTTGAAAGGGACCTTGAAGACCATTTAGTTCCAACTCCCCTAGCACTGGCAGGCACCTCCTAAAAGTAAGTTAGAGATTTAAAACCACCCATGCCACACAGTGGCAAGCATTTGTAGAATGATTCAATGCCACATCCACAGCTCCACAGTTATTTTGTCCTGTTTCCCTTCTACATCTGCCTTCTTCCATGCAAACTTGAAGATTCAAGAGCAAGTCTCCATTTACTCTTGCTTTTTGGCAAATCTTCACTTATTGCAGGGCTCACTTGCTCCCTTTTAACCCTTCTACCTCCTGACACCTGCGGCAAATGCACAGCATCTATATTGCTGAAGTCTCCACATCTGTGCTGCTCACTAACTCAAGGTCCTACTTACCAACCCCACAGCAAGAGTTACTACACTGGGGCTACTGAAGGACATTTGCCATGTGAAAGTAATCAAAAACATCAGAGAACGTCTTAGGTTGGAAGGGACCTTAACGATCATCTACTTCAACCCCCTGCCATGGGCAGGGACACATCTCACCTAGACTTGGTTGTCCAAGGCCTTATCCAACCTGGCCTTGAACAACTCCAGGGAGGAGACATCCACAACCTCTCTGGGCAGCCTGTTCCAGAGTCTCACCACCCTCATACTGAAGAACTTCTTCCTCAGCTCCAGTCTCACCCTGCTCTCCTTCAGCTTCAAACCATTCCCCCTTGTCCTGTCTTCAGACACCCTTATGAAAAGTTCTACAGCCTTCCTGTAGGATCCCTTCAGCTACTGGAAGGCAGCTCTAGGGTCTTGCCAGAATCTTCTCTTCTCCAGGCTGAACAACCCCAGCTCCCTCAGCCTATCCTCACAGCACAGATGCCCCAGCCCCTCTGCTAGACAGAGGTGTTCCAGCCCCTGGATCCACAATCGCTCTGGGCAACCTATTCCGGAGTCTCACCATTCAACCTAGATCATAAAGATGGTTGGACTCAATGATCTTAGAGGTCTTCTCCAACCAAAACAGTTCTACAATTCTAAAACCCACGGGTACCAAGTGAAGATTGTTTTTTCCCAAGCACATCCACTGCCTGCCACCACACTC
Source organism: Ramphastos sulfuratus (assembly GCA_013399055.1). NCBI lineage: Eukaryota > Metazoa > Chordata > Aves > Piciformes > Ramphastidae > Ramphastos > Ramphastos sulfuratus. Next base: position 15,037 of record WBNM01045871.1, read on the forward strand.
AAAACTCATTAGTAACACAATTCAATCATCAAGATTCTTCAAAACTCAGCATAAGAGGATACAGGAAACAATTTAAAGTTGTTCTATGAAGCACCTAATCAATCCACCTTGACTTCCTCCAAGGTGCCCTTTGCCTTTACAACTTCTTACTTGAGGAACTCCAACTTCCCCACCTTGCCTGAGCTGTCCCATGGTACCATCATGAGTAGAAAGAGGCAGCTTATGCGGCATGATTCCAAAACTCTACCTAGGGCCAATGTGTGCCAGCTGTTGCCAAAATACATCACGCAAAGCAAACCAGCCCACATTTTCCTCTCTACCCCCTCTACCCTGCAAAACAAAAAAACAAAACAAAAAAACCCCAAAAAAACAGGCAAGTGGAGAGATGGTAGAGGTGACACAAGCTGTGGCCCTGGCATGCTAGGCTCAGCGTGGAAAAATTCACACAGAGGCAACAGACAGGAAATCTGGAGCTAAAAAAAAAAAATAGCAGCAGCTCAGGCAGTCCTGAGCTTTGTTTCCTTCTCTATTACCTTTAAACAGAATCCTTATTTGCAGCCATGACCATTTCTGTGGTACTGCCAAATGTCCTTGTTTCCACTGCCACCACACTCCTGACTCACTCTCAGAAGTTTTCCAGAACAAGCACAAACACTGCAGAGCAGTGCCAAGACCCATCTACAAAAACCCTTCTTCAGTGCATCATAATTGCCACCCTGATACCACCCCTAAGAGCATGGAAATTTCTAGAAACCTGGAGATACAAGGCATAAGATTCACCTTTCCACATCGACCTTGACACAACCACACACTACTGTAGCATCACCTGTGGGGGTCAGACAGATCTTCTCATTATCTGCAACATAAGTCAGTTAATTTCACTGCAAAAACCCAAGTTTTTACTGTTCCAGGCACATTTCTTTTACTTCTGTAAGTCTATTATCACTGCTTAAGTCCATTTTTTCCCCTCTCCCCCCACATATCTAAGTCCTTTTCCCCTCCCAATAGCTCTAGATCCTTTTTCTTTTTCCACTTCTGCAAGTCCTTTTTTTAAACTTAACTCAAAATTCTTTACTTTCATATAAGATTATTCTACAGATTTCCTGTGCATGCTAATTAAAGGAGAAGAAAAAAAAGTAAAACCTCTTCAGTCCACTCAAAAGCCTTTGTTTTACCATAAAAAAATCAGGAGAGTAACTAAAAGTATGAAAATAACAGATCCAAATTTTACAAAAATAAAGAGGCATTAGATCAATATTAAACATTTTAGCAACTAAACCCCAGCTGCTTTCCACACAATGTTTTATAAACTAAACCCCCGTAGTTACTCCTCCTTTCCCAAGTTCACCACAGCAGATGCAGTTTCTACACCACTACAGACACATCTGAAGACACTCAGTTGGATGTCACCATCTGTTCCCACACGTGGAAGCCTGGGAGATGCCGGCTTCATGCACTCCTCCTGCAGCCAGCAGCGATTTATTTCTCAAACTTCCAAATCTGATTTTTATCTCCAGCCTCACAAGTTCTCATTTGCACATCGGCACGTCCCTCAGCTGTTCGATAAGCGGTAAGGCACTTCCCTGAGTGAGGGTGATAAATGGTCCCATCTTCTTTGAAATGCCAGATAATTACTTCTGGGAGAGGAGATCCATCTTTTGGGCAGCTCCTCATCCCTATGAAGTCTTCGTTCTCGGGGACTTCGGCGCACAGCTCAGTTACAGAGTTAAATCTAATCTCCTTATTTGATGTGTACTCAAAAAATTGATTGCCTCCTTGACCATGACATCCAAAAAGAGAGAGGTGAGCCCCCGTGGGATGATGCTCTGGTAAGACGTAGTCAAGGCACTCTGAAGTTATTCCTGCACTGCGGATAGCCCCATGCCAACCGGGACGATCCTCTGGGACGTGCAGCTCAGTGAAGATGTTTCTTAGGTACCAGCTAAAACTCCTGCATTTCAATCGTTCCCTTAGGATCTTCCTTTCAGAAATATCTCCGTAGTTCTCCTTCCTTGCAGAAGGGTTCCTGTTGTAGAAATGCTCTTTGTACTCGTCCATCCACACCTCGGCCGCACGCGCCGTGTTCTGCAGGAAGTTTGGCCTGGCGTAGGGCGCACGCTTGGGGAACACGTGGCCGACGTGGGAGCAGGGGTGGATCTCCAACATGCCCCCGCACTGCCAAACCCTAAAGGACAGCTCCAAGTTCTCCCCTCCCCACACATCCATCCCAGTGTCATAAGTCCCGAGGTACTCAAAATACTTCTTGCTGACGGCAAACAAGCCGCCGGCCATGGTCGGGGATCGGATGGGGTCGGTTTCAGCCCTGCGCCGGAGGCGTTCGTGTGGGGGCACTGAGTGCCACTGGAAGGTCAGGCGCCAGTCGAAGCCCCCAATCATGGGCTCCGCCGTTTGCATGTAGTACTCAAACGTTTTCCAGTCGATGGTGTCGATGACAGGGCAAATGATGACGCTCTCATTCTCAGCGATCCTCTCCAGCAGCGGTTCCAGCCAGCCAGAGACGCACTCGCAGTGACAATCAAGAAAGGTGAGGACATCCCCAGTAGCAAAGGTGGCACCGATCAAGCGTGCACGGACCAACCCCTCTCGCTTGTTGGTTCTTATCAAGCGAACCCTTTTCAGGCCGCTGATGTATTTCTCCAGATCTGCCTTCAAATACACTTTATCGCTCAAGTCATCCACCAGGATGATTTCTTTGAGAAGCACCGAAGGTGATGTTTCCAGAACACTGTGTACAGTCCTCAGCAAGGTCGACCAAGCTTCGTTGTAGAATGCAATGACAACAGAGGTGGTGGGCAGCCTCCTGTAGTCGTAGGACTTGGCTTTACAACCACTCAGCCGGTTGTCCTCGATGTGCCGGTGGAGAGAGATTTTGTCACTCAAGTAAATGTTAATTGCATACTTCTCGATGAGCTCTTCTTCCTGTTTCTTCTCCTCGGGACTCAGCTGCAGGCGAGAGGCTTTGCCCCATTCTCCCGGGGCAGAAGGATCGGGAGGGGACTTGGTATAAACCGGACGGGCCAAATCCAGGGCTGCTTCTGCTCTGCCAGAGAAGTGCCTGTCCCATTTCCCCTTGGTGATGCTCTCCCCTGTGAGGGAGGCACCTAAGGAAGAAACTGACAGCTCCACTACAAAGTAAGCGATGGTCAAGAAGCCCAGAAACATGCAGCTTTTGCGGACCCACGTCCATCTTCTCGCCAGACGGATCCTCATCGCAGGCGGTTAAAAGCCTCCCCCAACCGAAAAGGGTTCCGTGTGCTGCTGCTGGACCCCTCTCGCCTCCCCCAGACTCCCGGCTCCCGGTTCGGGCGGGCGGCCGGCCGAGTTCTCCGCCCCGTGCCTCGGCGGCGGGCCCGGGGGTTTCCAGGGGCACCGCGGGGTGAGCAGAGCGGCAGCACGGAGGCAGCCTCCGGCTCCGGCGCTCCCCTCACTTACTTCCTCCTCCTCCTCCTCTCCGGTGGCGGGACAAACCCCTCCTCCCGCCGCGTGGTTTGCTCAAAAAGTTGTCGCTTAAGAAAGGGGCAGAGACTGCTCGTCCCGCCTGGCCGGCGCGGGAGCCTGCCCCGCCTCCGCGCCCGGACCTGCCCGCCACTGACGGAGGGAGGATGGGAAGCGGCGAGCCCGCCCCACCCGGAAAGCAAACGGAGGCCGGCCCGGCCCCCGCCGCGGGCCCCCTGCACTCACCCAGCCCCGCGGCATCTGCACTGAAGGCGACGCCTGTCACCGCCGCTCGGTGGCCTCGGAAAGACCGGATCAAGACGGGGTCCTCCTGGGGGAGAGGGTACGCAGCGGTCAGGATCCGGCTGAGGGCAGCCCCGCCACCCCCCGATCCCTTTCGGGAGCCGTTACCGGCCCGCAGACAGCGTAAGCACAGCGAGAGTGTGCCCCACACCGCCAGGAGCTGCACAGAGCTGGGCGCCGGGCGACATCCGCCGGCCGCGGTGGCGGCTCGCAGGTCGGCAGCTGCATCTCACCGGAGCGCAGCCCGGGGTGGGGGCCACAGGCGGAGCGGAGCCAAGCCTGCGATCTTACCAGCGCGGAGGCCATGGGCGGAGCGGTTAACGGCGCTACCGAAGCGCTGGGGCTGGGGCTGGGACGAGCCCCAGTAGAGCCCCCGTGCGCGCGCCAGACGCGTCCGGCCGAGCTCCGAATTCATCCGCGGCGCCAGCAGCGCGGCCTCCCGATCCGCACGCCCATTGGCGGCCAGCGCCGCCCGGAGGCGGGTCCGTTAGCGCAGCCTATCGGTGTGGTAGGTGCTCGATTCGCCCTTAAAGGGGCCGAGCCGCAGCGCCGCCGCGTTGCCTGGCGACCGCCCGAGCTAGAGATTGCGGCTCAGCGCGGGCCGCGGAACGGAGCGGCCTCACCGGCCAGGCCGAGCAAATTAAAGTCTCTTAAAATCGTAGAACTGCTGAGGTTGGGAGAGACCTTTGAAATCAAGTCCAACCGCTGGCCTAGAGCTCACAGTGCCACCACTGCTGCTCAGCCGCTGCCACTGAACTACGTCCTCCAGCACCGCATCCGCGAGTCCTTGAAATCCCTCCAGGGATGGTGGCTCCATCGCTTCCCTGGGCAGCCTGCTTCAGTGCCTCAGAACCCTTTCTGTGAAGAAAGTTTTCTTCATGCCCAACCTGAATCTCCCCTGGCACAACTTCAGGCTGTTTCCTCTTGCCTTGTCACTTGTTCACAGGATCACAGAAGGGACTGAGTTGGAGGTGACCTCCGAAGGTCACCTAGTCCAGCCCCCTCTGCAGTAAGCAGAGGCATTGTTGCCTGTGAGAAGAGCCCAAGCCCCACCTCACTGCAACCTCATTCCAGGGACCTGCAACGAGGTCTCCCCCTCAGCCTCTTCTTCACACTGCACACCCCCAGCTCCCTCAGCTGCTCCTCCCCAGCCCTGTTCTCCAGACCCTTCCTCAACTCGGTTGCCCTTCTCTGGACACTCTCCAGCCCCTCAATGTCCTTCTTGGAGTGAGGGGTCCAGAACTGAACCCAGGATTCAAGGGGCAGCCTCACCAGTGCCCAGTACAGAGGGACAATTATTTCACTACTCCTGCTGGCCACACCATTGCTGGCCCAGGATGCTGGAGGCCTTCTTGGCCACCCGTGCAGCACTGGCTGATGTTCAGCTGCTGCCAACCAGCACCCCCAAGGTCCTTCTCCACCCAGCAGCTCTCCAGCCGCTCTTCCCCGCTATGCGAGGCAATCAATGCACGTGCACAGAGGGCAAAGGAAATCTTCTAGTCCACCTGAAAATCTCTCTTCTCCAAAATGAGGACTTTTTAACTCAAATCTCCTGTGAGGAAAGACTGAG
>WBNM01045872.1:0-12108 GCA_013399055.1 Ramphastos sulfuratus
ATTTAAAAGGTCTTGCAATGATATGACACAGAGCAATGGGTTTAAACTGGCAGAGGGGATGCTAGGAGGAAGTTCTTTACGGTGAGGGTGGTGAGACACTGGCACAGGTTGCCCAGGGAGGTTGTGGCTGCTCCCTCACTGGAGGTGTTCAAGGCCAGGTTGGACGAGGCCTTGAGTGACCTGTACTAGTGGGAGGTGTCCCTGCCTATGGCAGGGGGTTTGGATCATATGATCTTTGAGGTCCCTTCCAACCTTACCATTCTATGATTCTATGATTTAGTGCAGTCCTTAGGAGGAGCAGCCATTGTTTCTCCTTACCTGCTGCACAGACTGTTTGCAGCTGTCACTTTTGCAGCATTTCATGCTGTTTACATTCTCCCGAGACCTGAACACATCATTTAAGAAACCGTCACTAAAATTAAGACCATGAAAATGTTTATGGCATTTAAGAAAATGCTGTTTGCTAGAGATCTTGTTTGCATTCACTCAGGCTGAGCACATAGCTTAAATGGAGCTAAAGAGATGATGTTTCTATAAAGTTGTGGAGACCCAATTCATTCTAATGGCCCGAAACATGAATTATGTGCACTGCTTCACTACCTTCATGGTTCAGTAAGCTGCTATAGCTCAGATGTAACCATTTATCTGAGCAGAGAAAGGTGTTATTCCCTGCTTACTGCTTATTTCCTTTTATTTGTCTCTACACGTGTTTATGTGTGGTGTTTTCCTAGATAACAAGTGTATTTAAGAAGATCAACATCCAGTAACTCTTTTCTGTTCTCAATAACAAGTTTTATGGTTGGACCATTCACATGAGTAAGAAACTGTGCCCCTGAGCTTTGAAATCAGTTATGTGGATTCACTCTGACGACAACCAAATGGGAAAAATATTTCAGTGTCCAATAACAAGAGCACAAACGCAACCATATTTTTTCCTAACTGCTGTACAAAAGTTTTACATTTTCAAAACAGGAGCATAAAGTTTAAGTTCTCAGATCAATGCTTTGATGTTTAAATGGATGTGGCCATTTATTTTTCAAGTATGTTGGGAGTTGTACTGGAGGTCAGTGCAGTAGGCTTGCCTGAACATGGTCCATTACCTCTGCAGCAGCAGCAAGCATGAAACAAAGGGACCCCATCATTATTGCACACAAGGAAAACTCTGGCAGAGGCCAAGAGAAGGTAATGAGTCTATCTAAACTGAGCAAATATAGTACTGTATGAAGATACCCTAACTAGCTCTAATTGATAAAATGTAGTCTATCTACATGGCATTGCACTGTGCCATGTAAACATAGCCTAAACCTGTGCTTACAGTGGTACATTTCTGGGAGTTCGGGGCAAAGCTAGCTTTAGAGCCAAGACCCTCACCACCTACCTCAGACAACTGGAAGATTGGAGATAATGCTAATGACATCCCTCTCTTCTGAATTATTGTTGCCAACTGTAACAGTCTTAAAGCCCCTACTCCTGGGATCATATGATTTGCTGAGAATGTCTACTCTCGTTTAATAATAAAAAGGTAATTTCCATCAATGATGCAGAGGAAAGCTTGGAAGCATGACCAGAATATGTCCTAAAACCTCTCCTCTCCTGCCAAAAAAAATCCCTCAGAGGTAATAAAAGGAGTCTAAAAGGTATTATTTTTAATCTTCCAATATTTAAGCCAATGACATAATTCTCTGTGCTGCAGCATCTTATGATTTTTGAGCACTCAGAAGTATTAATAATGCAGCCTAAACCAGATATTTGTGAAAAGGCATCACTAAATAGCATGGAGGATAGCCACATGAGGCCTTCAAAATAGCATAGCAGGGCTGAGAAGGGAGGGAAGGGCAATGAACACATACACACACACACACACATAGAGACTGTATCAATATGACAAAATAAAACAGGCTGTAGATGTTTCTCTGGTCAGAGGCCAAGAGGGAAGAAATGGTTGGTGCTCATATACACCAATTTCCTTCCCCCCCAAGTAAGGTTGCTGCATGCAAACTGCCTACTGGGACTAGTCCCTGGCTAATGCTGGGGAACTATAGCCCTGTTCAAGAGAGTGCTAGTGGCTCTCAGCTAAAACCATGCCAAGAAGTTTGTTGAGAGTTAATATAGATAGTTCCACACAAGTGCTCAGCCCTATGCTCAGACCCGTTTTATTTACTACTATAAGCTGCTAGTGTAGTCAGAAAAGAGCATCCCAGAGCTGCAGATTAGGGTAGCTGAGGAATGGAGCACATGCAAAAACTCTGACTCAATGGGGAATGGAGTACAAGCAGAAGCTCTGACTCAATGGCAGGCAGAGGGGGAGCTGCAGGAAAATGGAAAGGGGTAAGAAAAGCACAAGAGTGAGGGAGTGTCTGGCAGGTGAGAAAAAGAAAGCATGAGGAACCAGAAGGCATCACAGATTGTGTGACTGTTAACACTACACAGGAAGGAATTCCTGAACAGAAAAGCAAAACTGCCTTTTCTTTTTGCTGTAAAACACAGCTTCAGTTTCCCAGGACCACCTCTTGGTCTTAGCACTTGTAGAAGTTTCCTGGTAAACACAAGCCTTACTAAGTCAGACTGGCATGAGTCTGAAAGAATTCCATGCCAAGTTTTAATTTAATCTTTATATGCTATGTTGAAAAATCAAACAAGATGATATCAACCAACTGGTTTCAAGTGAGAAAAAAAACGCCAACAACAATCCACAAAGACACAAGAAATCATGTAGAGTAAGATTGCTGGTTTAAACTGGCAGAGGGGAGATTTAGACTGGATGTTAGGAGGAAGGTCTTTCCAGGAGGGTGGTGAGGCACTGGCACAGGTTGCCCAGGGAGGTTGTGGCTGCTCTCTCCCTGGAGGTGTTCAAGGCCAGGTTGGATGAGGCCTTGAGTGACCTGTACTAGTGGGAGGTGTCCCTGCCTATGGCAGGGGGTTGGAACTAGATGACCCTTGAGGTCCCTTCCAACCTTACCATTCTATGATTCTATGGAAGGCTGATATAAAAGGCATATGTATATAGAATTTATCAAGGTGCTAAAATTTATGAGCAATATTGGTGTCAAATACAGTTCTGTATGACTTTAAAATGGAGGAATATGTCCAAATATAGGGCCAGACTTTATCTCCACTGCCCCTGGTTTAGTTTTTCACTCCCTGAGAAAAAGCTAGCAGAGTACAGACAAATACTTCTTCCAATTTGGTGGAAAATCTGGATGTGAAATTTTTAGCAGGCTCATCTCATGACCTGATGCCAAGAATAGGAATTTTTTTTTTATAACCATAGGATGCAAACACAGAGGGATCTAGTGACAAACATTTTTATTTAGCAGAACAAGTAAAGCAGAAAGTTTGGGCCTTTGAGGCATGGGAGAAAGCAAGGAAGTTGATTGAGCTAACATAATAAAACACCCAGACTTTGCCAGAGCCTTGGACATCACCTGTTTTTAACTGCTAGGGCCAGAAGGTCAGATAAAAACTGCAAGAATTGCTTTCAAAAACTGTAACAAGCATTGAGCAGTATTTCTCACAGAACATGAGTCTGAGTCTACTGATCTTGATGCGGAAATAATAAGCGGAAATCCTTTCAAGGTTTCATGCAAGCATTGCCATGGACTCTCCCAGCCACCAGCTTTCTCACTGTTATGCACTACTTGATTGCTAATCCCTGTTTGTTGGCCAGTTGTGGTGATGTCTGCTCCCACACACTGACTTCTCTCAGAAACCCCACTCCTCTTCCCAGAGGCACCTTCTGGAACCTACAGTAGACGATAGCTCACTGGTAATTTCTATAATGATGTACCAGTGGTACTAAGATACTTGCCTTCTTGCTGGAAGCACTTGGATAACCTGTCAGTGTCTGTTATGTTACCATGTCATATCATATTTATGTGACACTGCCTACAGGGTGGCATATATGGAGTTTCATGAGCACCTTTCCAGTGGTCTTGGGGGGGTGTTTGGAGCAACAGTAATTTTTACAACTTCTGGAGTGACACAAAACATTTTTGGATTTCCAATAATAAAACTGACGTCAAATGGAGGCTTTGCTATTGGCCTGATGTGTGGTGCATCATGAAAAGGACGAGAAATGTGCCTGCTGTCCTTCAGAGTAAACTATTGCAAGGACCCAGCAGCCACATAAAATTGGATTCTGGCAGAGTGATCAACTCATTTGCCTTGTGATCTGCTTAGCAACGTCTTCTTGACAAACCAGACATTACATCCTAAATCTACATGTCTTTGTTTTCTTCAGCAGTATTACTACTCTCATGTGCCACTAACTCAAGTATTGGTACTCAAGTAAAAGAAAACCACAGATTAACCAATCAATATAAATTGACACACAACTGACTTTGTCATAAATGGAGTAAATTGAAGGAAAATTATTGCTATCAGTTCTTCAAAGCAGCACAATAGCAACTGCATCTTTCTTCCTGCTGGAGATGGACTATGCACAGAGAGAGACAGGATGAGAGGAAGGAAAAAAAAACTGATGTTGTTGGTTTTCTATTTTGATATACCTGGATGATACATCTTGTTCAAGGAAAACTCAACTTCCAGTAGCAACTGAGTGAGCTAGGGATGATTAGTTTGAAAAAGAGGAGGCTGAGGGGAGACCTCATTGCTGTCCACAACTACCTGAAGGGACATTGTGGAGAGGCTGCTGCTGGGCTCTTCTCAGAGGTAACTGGAGACAGAACAAGAGGGAATGGCCTCAAGCTGAGGCTGGGGAGGTTTAAATTACATATAAGGAAAAAGTGTTTCATGGAGAGAGTGGTCAGGGACTGGAATGAGCTGCCAAGGAAGGTGGTGGAGTCACCCACCCTGGATGTGTTTAAGGGTTGTTTGGATGTGGTGCTTAGGGATATGGTTTAAGGTGAATCTTGTAGAGTAGGGTTCTAGGTTGGACTTGGTGACCCTGAGGTCTTTTCCAACCTGGATGTTTTTGTGATTCTGTAAAGACTACACAGAAATTACCAAGATTGTGGAAGGCTAGAGTTTGAACTGCTATCACATCTAAAAAAAACCCCAAAACTAAACAAAAAAAATCCCAAAATATAAAACCTTTTATAGATTGGTATTATTTTATCCACCTTTATAAGAAAGCTAATCCCTGTTACATCCTTAATAGGCAAGTACATTCAGGCTGCAAAATGCCTGTGAGGGTAACAGAGCCAAGGATGGAACCAAGGGAAGTATTATTTTCCTGGGCCCTTTCAGGGTACATAACCTCTTATTGGTTGTTCAAGCTCAGAGTGAACCAACAGGTTCCAAGATGACAGTAAAAAGTGAAAATTCCATATTCATTTGGCTGTGAGTCTCCACCTTTGAAGAAAAAATAGTCATTTCAAATATGATTTTATTACAAAAGTAACAAAAAAAAAAGATTATTTTCTTAAATGAAGTTATAAAATTATTTTTTTACCACATCCTTCCGCATCTCCTTTTTCTAGGGATCAGAATGACAGGAACCAGATGCTAAGCCAGAAAGGACATTGTTCCACCTGCAACATCTGGCTCTTTGGCAAGCCATACGGGAAGCTTCAAAGTTGGATCTCTGCTTCTCACATGGTAAGGCTGTTGGTCGATTCCTTTATCTTCCTGGCTGTAATTTGCCTTTGATTCACCTATAATTCTGAGGAACTGATGCATTTGTATCCATTTTGAATAAGGTTCTGTACAAATGCTGCATTTGATCTCTAGGCAGATCCTTTTATTTCCTTTTATATGTCCTTTAATTCATGCACTAGCTTTACTGCTGCTCAGCTACATCGTGGCGGATACTTGCACACATGCCACAGCCTTTTTTCCCTACATGAAGTTAAATATCCAGGCTCTCAGCCATGCAAAACCAAGTAGAAATTAAAACACTTTTCTTAGTGTTTCTCCTTGCTGCAGTGAGATGTTTTTAGAGGAGAACCAGCCTCCTGTTACTTGCTATCATTCCTGAATCATTCCTTTCCTCAATTCCTCAGTCCTACCAGATTCTTTGTAAGCATTAAATCAAGTAAGTTAAACATTAAAGTATCTTTCAGGTGCACCAAAAAATGCAAGACAACTGTAAGCTAAGACCAGGCACAACTCTCCTCAGAACCAGCTGGTCGAGTACGATAGCAACTAATTTCAGCTGTTTCCAAGCACTTTGATGTATAAGTATCAAAAGAACCCTTTCTCTACAAAATAGTGACATAATCAAGATAGCAGAGAACTAAATATACCACCTATAGCACACAAGTGGTCTAGCTAGGGTCTCTAGAAGGTGCTGTGAAACACTCTGTTAATTAATAGGAAAGAGTAATAATTCATTAGCATTCAGGCTGAGAGAGTTAGGGCTCTGCAGCCTGGAGAAGAGAAGGCTTCCAGGAGCGCTTAGAGTAGCCTTCCAATATCTGAAGGAGGCCTACAGGAAAGCTGGGGAGGGATTATTTACAAGGTCTTGTAATGACAAGACAAGGGGCAATGGGTTTGAACTGGCAGAGGGGAGATTTAGACTGGATGTTAGGAGGAAGTTTTTTGCAATGAGGGTGGTGAGGCACTGGCACAGGTTGCCCAGGGAGGTTGTGGCTGCTCCCTCCCTGGAGGGGTTCAAGGCCAGGGTGGAGGAGGGCTTGAGTGACCTGTGCTAGTGGGAGGTGTCCCTGCCTATGGCAGGGGCTTGGAACTAGATGACCCTTGAGGTCCCTTCCAACCTTACCATTCTATGATTCTATGATTTAGGATTTAAATCCTGATTAGAAACGTATCCTGCCCTACAGCTATCAGTATTTTTTTTTTTCTCTGTGCTGGAATCTGTAAATGGGAAGACAGTTCCCACCTTCACTCCACTAGTCCCTTCTTCCACCTGCATCAGACATCAGGCTGAAATGTATTTTCATTGTTATCTTATCCATGCTCTAGGGTAGGTAACATGCAACCCATCATAATGTGGGATAAGGTGAAGCCTAAAAGAATTATTTTTTTCCCAAACAGCTCTTTTTGTTTTTCTCTTCTTTGTTTTCCCACCAGATTCTCTAGCTGAGGCTGACCAAAACCCAGCAGGTACTTCAAAACAGCATAACCCATGGCAGCAGGGCAAGTCATTAGTCCACAGAAAGCAATGAGTAGTTTCCAGGATGTGGCCCGAAAATGCCACATCTATTTGCTTTAAACACACTGGGTCAGGCTCTGTCTCATGGTGGATGGACAAAGACCTACTTCTTAGCAAGTAAATCCCTAGGGAAAAGTAATTGCAGCTCTGCCAGTGTCTGAGTTCAAGAATAAATGCCTTGCAACCTACAGACAAAGTAATAAAAAGTAAAATTAGTGAAAGTTAAATAAATTAACATGACCCATTTTGTTCCAGCTTCACTGAAGACTGCAGGACTAAAAGAAGCCTACATTTTTCTGAATATATTTGAAAAAGTATTCTGAGTCAGAAAAGTTGTGTTTTGTCCAACCTTTGGAAATTTGTTGACATGAGAGTTTCTTGGCATGGCTATTACACTCAGGAAGCTGCAAGTGGAGTTAAGTCCCAGTTCTCCTAGGGTCTGTACAAACTCAGGATAAGAGATGGTCTCTCATGTAATGGACTAGCAATAAAATAAAAAAGACTTGTGAGAAGTGGCAATGGAAAGAGAAGCATAGAGGTGAACTGACTTAATAAGGTTACATAGCAGAGCTAACAGTAGAATACAACTCTACTCATGCCTTCTTAAGCACCCACTAGAAGAGGCCATAGACATCCTTCAATGTTTCCAGACAGACCCCCCCAGTATTTGTTACCCTCAATTGGATGCCTTCACTTGGTCTTTGGACTGTACCTTAACAATGCTGCCACAGTAGTTTGCAATTATGAACAGGTACAAGGGTGATGGTACTCTGCAATAGGCTGCCCAGGGAGGCTGTGGATGCCTCCTCCTTAAGGCCAAGCTGGCTGAGGTCTTCAGCAGCTGAGTCTAGTTGAGAGGCATCCCTGCCCATGACAGGGAGTTTGAAGATGATCACTAAGGTCTCTTCCAACCTAAGCCATTCAGTGAAGTGAGTTTGAGCTCATTTATTATTTTTATTTTACCCATTTTGCATATTTATGTAGTTGGTTTTGTAAGAATATAAATGTATGTGGGATTCCATTAATTTCTCCTGCAATCTGTACAGACCCCTTTTTGCAGTCCAACAGTACAGCAGCCATGGTTGATAATCACTGTTATGAAGCAGCCACAGAGAGTTGGTGAAGAAACTTTGTCAGTTTTGTTTGACTCAGAAAGAAATTAAGAACCAAATACGACCTGAGTGATAGCTTTCATGGAAGTCCACACATCCTTGTCTCTCCTAGCAGCAGAGAAGTCAGCCAAAGGTGCAACACCACCTCAGGCTGACAGTAAAGAAGAACTTCACTCACTCCAGGCAACAGTGTATAGTGAAAGGGAAGGCATGGGTGTCTCTTGTTGTCAAAACCTCATAGAAGAGCTAAAGTCATGCTCATCACAAACTAGCAGTGTGCAAATAAATGCTATTGATATGTATGTATGAACACGTACTTTTGAGAAGCAGAAGGGAAGCACTCATAGCTTCAGTGGATACCAGCAATCAGAGTCACTGGGTTAAGTGTTGACCAGTGTAAGGTAATGCACAGTCCTGTCTGGCACACTTGGCAGCAACTGCCTGTCTCCCAACCTTTCCACTTTTCTTTCTGTTCAAGGAAAATGAACAACTGCCTTCCTTGCTCCAGAGGCACAGGTAATGTTTTTCCTCTCAACTCAGAAAGACTGATCCCAGTCTTCACATAGCTTGCTGACACTTCTGCTTCAGACCAGAATGTCTTTGTTCCAAAAGTCACATGTGATTTTTTATCTGATCTAGAAGCAGACACTCTTCTTCCAAACCTTGCCTCCCTCCCACTGCACTCTACACCACTTCTGACTGTTGCAGAAACTTTGCCTTGCAGAAAGGTTATCACCAGGAAAATGGAGTGGCCACAGAGAAGAACTATGTGGAAGAGATTCCCTTTGCTTCTACAAACATTATCTGAGAGATTCATTGAGGAAAGGTCACAAAGAACAAACTAAGATCTGGGAGCCTAACTGGAACAGGATAGAAGTCACAGCCAAAAGATGCCAGAGATATGAAAACCAAACATGCAAAATAGGTAAGTGAAGACTTCCTCCAAATTCAAAAGTCTAAAGTGCCACTAAAGCCTTCTGAATTCTACCCTAATACTGTTGGACTACATAGAAATATGAATTTTTTGTTAGACTTACATTGCTTTGCCAGCTTTACAGATATACCTTTCCTCTTCTGCATTTCTAAGCTGTGCAGCTACCAAAATAATTTTATAATGTTGAGCTTTATCTTCTTAATAAAAGACCTCATCTAGTGAGAAAGATTGCTTCTCTCCATATTATGACTTTATGATCTGCCCTTCTTCATTTGAAGTAATAGCATAGTCCCTTAATGGTCAGAAACCTAGGGCCTGATTTCCAGGTGTCAAGGACCATCAGAAAAATAATTCTCTGTGAAGTGAACATCTTTGTGTATACACTCAGCACCTTTGAAAATCAAGCTCTGTTGTGCTTAGCTATCAAAATGACTGGCACCAGTCATATCCCTAGACAGTGTGATCTATAGAAAAGTATTCCTCCTTCAAAGTCTTGTCACTAATTCCAAACCACATTCCTTCAAAATCCTTTAAAAAATATATTAAATTTTCACATAACCCAGTCCAGCTCTCTTAAGAAGAATAGTGTCATTCACCCTGTTCAACCTGGTTAAGCTAGTCATATTCTCCATTCAATTGGGCCAACTCTATTTTCCATCACATCAGCACCAGAACAAACATAATTTCCCAGATAGGACATTCACATCTTATTGTCTCCACTCAAATGCTGCTGTTTTCTTCTTGCGTTCCCCAGCTCTCTTCCTACATTTTGTATAATTTTCAAAGGATTTCTTTCTATGGTGCCCTGCAAGAATTCCCTCCACCATCTCATGGAGTCTCTCAAAACTGAATGGTGATTTGCCTTCTATTTGGTCATGATCCTATTTGCAAAATCAACAGCACTCTCTTTATGAAGGCAGTGACACTGTTCTTTCATAAACCACCATTAATTATTTCTTTTGTATCTGTGGTCTTTCCCAGAAAAAAATAGATGACAGTAGGTGTCTTAAGAGTAGCTAGGGAATTCTCCCTGGTTTTGAGTGCTTCCATCAGGCAGGCTTGCATGTGCACACTCACCCACAAGCATATGTATTTTTATAGCAAATTCATTCAGTCTAGTAGATGGAAATCAAAAGGGCTACACTGCCCTGCAACACATCTACCAAATACCCAGGAGAAAAACTTGGCATTAACCTTCAATAAATGAATGGATAATATTGCAAATAATAAGATGGCTAAATATAGGCACAGTCTATGAATTAAACATTGCCTAACTTTGCATGATGCTAATTTACTTCGGCATATCTTGATGATTGTGCTGTGGCTGTGTCCTTCTGAATGCTTTTTTATTGTCCAGTGTTGTCCTTTATAACTGCCTACAGTAAAATATACAGTAGTCCATGTCAACACAGGATACACAACAACATGCACACATTGCATACTGGACATGGATGATGCTTTATGTGATACAGGTAGACAGACAGGCACACATGTAAACAAGGCCTCCTTAATTTCAACAAAGTAAACTTCAGTTTATTGAACTGGCTAGAAATATCATCAGTAGAGAAACTGTTTGTGTATGACTGTAGACCAAAGTTGTCTCTGTGTTTTCAAACAATAAAACATTAGCACTCTGTACAGAGAAATGTTACCTTATTCTTAGGCAAGAATCTCTGTATCTGGCCTTCTGTGAAAACCAGAGGCTTCCACCAAGGCAAAAGCAACCCTTACTGTATGCTTCACAAGCACAAAGGAAGAGTGAGACACAATGTAACAAGAGAAATTACAATAGGTAGAAAGCAAATACACAGAGAGGGGACTTGCTCGAAGTCCCAGGTGCACAGCAGGTATTCATTCCCTGTAAGTTTCTGCTTGAAGACAGAATGAGACTAGCACCAGACAAGAGATGGAACAGACAGCTGTTGGTGGGAAGGCAGCTACAGGAATAATTACTGATGGGAAAGACTGACTGAAGAGAGAGAATTTGAGGAAGAACAATAAAGCTAAAATACCCCTAGGAGGTTGCAGAAGGCCCCACACTGATACAGGAGGATGTGCACCATGGCAGAGACATCCCTATGAACGCGCATAAGGCAGACACTCACCTAAACAATGCTTAGCACTATGAGCACCTTGGTATGTACATGGTACAGTTATTTATAGCACAGCCAGTACTACACAGCATATGACTTTGTCCTCACATGTTCATTTCAAATACATGTGCTCTGTAAGTGCCATGCTCCTTTTAGCCAGAAAGGCGTTTGATCCATAAACACGCTTTCTGCTCCTTTGCTCCCCTTAGAAGCCTACCTGTGCCTCAGAACTAATTCTTGAGTAGAACTTTCAAATGCTCCAAGGGTGCTTGTTCCCCTTTCCACTCCCAGAGCTTTACCATATTTGTTCTTCTCCAAGTCAGAAAATGCACTTAAGGAAAATATGCCAATACTTTCACAAAGGACATCACGTGTATCACTGATGTGAGGCTAACTGTCCTAAGACACATGCATTCAGTCTCTACCACCCTCCTTCTGTTCTCAATGGATGAACAACTGGAAGGAAGCTGCAAAAGTCAAACAAAAAAAATGTTTGACATTGGTCACTGTTAGAGGACACAGAGCTTCTAAGCCTTTACAAACTCTAAAGCCTTGTGGACCAAACTGGGAACAATGTACCCCTGTTTATGTCCTTCCTAAATTCATTTATGCAAATCCTGATTAAGTTTCTTGAGTACCAGTATCAACGCCTTGATTCATATAAATGATGACTGGAGAGGCCTTTGGTCATTTAAAATTTGTCTTTTGGCACTATTATTTTTACCATGATTTTCCTGTTATTTCCAACTCAAAATATGGAATATTTTGACACTTCAAATCCACAGGTAGGAAGATTAGCCAGCTCCAAAACCTGGAAATCTGCTTCTAAGCAAGTGGCAAACACCACCTCAAACACACAGTCCTGAAAGATGTATTCAGTAAACTAGTATATAT